>JXCC01000190.1:0-46382 GCA_000817285.1 Curvularia papendorfii
GGCAGTATCCTAGACGCAGGCTGCAGTTGACTATTCTTGTGAGATGCTTTGTGATCAGCCTCTCTCCTACTTGTAGCGCTCGATTTGCTATACTATCTGGCCCAGGAGCCTTAAAAGGTGCTGCTGCACGGATTGCGTCCCTCACTTCCTTTTCTATTACTATAGGAAACTCAATCTAGCCGCTATACTCGGCATCCTATGTGTCTGATAGGTCTACTACTAGAGGGGTGGGGAAGAAGGCATCTTGGAATAGTGTTGCTTTGTCGTCTGGCTCTATAACTTCGTGTTGTGTCGTTGGGTGTCGTATAGCAGGCGTGACCCTAGGGGCCACGCTGTCTCTTATCTTAGCCTAGTTTGCGAGCTTCCACAGCTTCTCTAGTGACTACGCTGCCTCTTCTACTCGGTCTCTATGCATCCGAGTCATTGCCTTACGAATCACTCTAGCTTTATAGTTTCTCGCTTCTCAATACGCTTACCATGTCTCCTCTATACCGTGTTGGCTGTGCCGCCTTTTAAGCCTCTTCGCTTCCGCTAGTACTATCTTACATTCCGCCGTCCATCCTTCTCTTACCCGAGCTGAGATGCATACCTACGGAGTCACCTTCTCTAATACTATCTTAAGAGCGGTAATTACGTCGCGGACGTAGTTATCAAGTGCTAGCTTGGTTATTGGCCTTCGAAGTAGTGCAGAGTCGCCTTTAGGGCCTCTAGGTACGTCTTCTCATTTATACGCTTCTAGTTTCTCTTTATTGTCTCTTGTAGGTGTTGCACCATTATATTAAGTACTATACTTATTGGTAGATAGTTAGAGTCATGGTCGAGGTCACGGTCTACCTCACTTCTAATCATCTTATCGACGAGGCCGACAGTGATAAGGCATAGATCGATAGTGGTCTGCCGTGCCGCTTCTTCGTATGTGATCGTCCTAGCCGCTAGCGTATTACTAAGGTCAAAGTCTTCTATAATTGCTATTAAGTCTTCTGCCTATAGGTCAATATATCTAACGTTCTGACCTCCCACAAAGGGTGATGTAGATTGAAATCGCCTAGCAGGATCTGCTCATTGCTACTATGATTCTCGAGGACTTCGCGGACGTCTATAAGCGTAGAGCCTGTAGGACCTCCACCTCCTACTACATTATAGGTGTTGTGGATCGCCACACTCTGCTGCTCTTGTTAGTCCCTGCTAGGCTCAATGACGAGAGAACAGACGTCTCTCGAGTATTCCTTAAAGCGCCATCTATTATAGTCAATTCTCTTATTAACGAAGAAACAGACCCTCGCCGGCCTTCTTCATCCGCCGTGGCCGGATAGCAAAGGTGGAAAACGTCCTTTGCTAGGTGATGAGTGGTCGCTATGTACGGGTTCCTCTATAGCTCCTAGATAGCTAGAATGTTGTACTCGTGTATCTGGGGGTCTCGCAGCAGCGTCGCCATTACTATGTCTCTCGACTTGCGTACGTTATACTGTAGTATGCTTAGTGTATTATACTGATTCATGCTTCTATCTCGCAGTCAATCTCCATGTGCTAGGTGCTACTTTGAGTCCGCCGCATGTTGGCGCTGATCGCCTCTAATGCTCTGCGGCTCGGCATAATCGTTCTCTATGGTCGCTGGCTACTCATTACTGCTGGTAGCGCGTTCTCCTGGTCTGTCGTATCGATTGTGGTTCCTGTATTAGTCCGCTTCTATCCTCGTTAGGCCTACGACCAGCTCCTTATAGGCTGTATAGGCTGTGTCAGCGCTATGTTTAGCTAGACCTGCTTCTAAGGATAGTAGTAGGCGTTCTAAGCTGTACGTTTCTTCCCCTCGTCTCTAGTACGAAGTAGTACTGCGGCCGCGTGTCGTAGGCCATCTTCGCTTTAGCTATCTCGTCCTTCCTAGTAAGGCACTATCGGCTCCACGCTTCGTGCTCGCCGCGGTATAGCGTGTATTTCCTAGCTATAGTCTGGTCTGACTTAGCTAGATAGTCTTGGGTGTCGTGCTCCTACGCATAGAAGCTATATGCTGTTGCTGCCTTACACTAGGTTCCTATGTAGCTATATTTTTGGCACTTAAAGCACTACTTCACGCGGCACTATCGCTTATATCGCTCGCACTAGAATACCTCGCCTTGCCAGATAAGGCCCTTATTAATGATCTTATTAGCGTCTTCTAGTCAGGTAAACTTAATCGTAATAGTCGATACAGTCTTAATAGTAGCGTCTCTAGTCAGCCATCCTATATAGCGGATCTCAGCCTGCGGGATAAATAGTCTGTTATCCTACAAGATCTAGATCCTATTGTCTTCGAACCTATCCATATCCATCATGCTGGTGCGTATGCCGTGAGCGAGCACGCCGTACGTTGGGATCTATATGCTAGCGCCGTGGCCTATGCGCGCGGCCTAGTCGTCTGCGAACTGCCGCAGTACTTCGACCTCGGTGCTAGTGGCTGCCTTAACGCTAAGATCACCGCTCTTAAGCTGGTTAGAGGAAACGATCTTTACGCTTACAATATTCTCGTTACCACTCTACTTAATTGCACACTTAATATAGGCTTTAAGGTTGCGTGGGTTCATTGCCCGCAGGGCCTGTATAGTGAGTAGGTCTCTAATATTCACGATAACCTCACGTTATATTTATATAATAGGTGCTCTACGACTCTATATATTATATATACCTGCTAGTGGGAGGCCTCTTGCTGCCGCCGCAGCGTACGATGTTAGCCCGTTCGTCTGCTGCTGTTGTGGTGCTTTGTTCTTGATCTCTCTTGCCATTTCCAGGGTAGCCTTGCCCACTTCTATTGCCTCTTTGGCTGCCGCTCTCGCCTCTTCTACTGTACTAGCGTTCTGTTGCATATTGGCAGCTACTAGTTGCACGATATCTACGGTGTTCTTAAGTTCGCCCTTAATCTAGTTAAGGGCTTGCGCGGTCTACTTTGCGTTGGTCTTGGCTTCAGTTTATACGACTGCGAGGGCGTCGCGGACTATATCTAGGTTAGGCGTATGTTGCGTCTTTAAGACGAGCGTTAACGCGCCGCGAATTACATCTCCAGCGAGGTCTACTAGCATGGTCTAGCTGCCGTTGCGCTCAATAGCCTCCAGGACGTCGTGAAGAAAGGTGCTAAGAGAAGTAGCATGCTCGCGTAGCGGGGTAGGCCATGTCGCCCTTCGCGGCCACGGCGTCGCCATAACGCTTCAGTAGTAGTAGGCGCTGCTTCTAAAGTGCTGACAGGTCGTAGGGCGTGTTAGGCTAACTTTTACGTGCGATATACTGCGTTGATTCCAAGAATTGCAATACTCGCTGTTGTCGTGTTTTTACGGTAATATCCGTCGTACATAAACACTAAGTTTATTAAGACGTACGATATAATCGTACAGCGCTTAGTCTTACGCCTTAGTAAGCTTGTACGTGGCAGAGGGACGCTTAGAGCGTGTTTAGCGGCCTTTTAATCGGGCGAGTAATCGCTAGTATAGAATACCGTCTTCACGCGCAAGCTACTTAAAATTAGACTTTATAGTATCTTTAATAGACTCTAAGATCTCCTTAATACGATCATTAATTAAGATTTGTGATTGGGCCATTATAGTAGATACAAGAATAGATTTGAGTAATGGAGTTGCAAAAAAATATCGTTAGGACGGTAATATCGTTGAGAGCGTCGGCACTCGCCGCAGGCGAGTGTCAGCGCAGCTGACGTAGCTTATTACTAAGCTACGCCTTGGCACGGATAGCCATTTGATGTCGAATTGCTTACATCTCGGCGAACACGACAACAGCGAGTATTGCAATTCTTGGAATCAACGCAGTATATCGCACGTAAAAGTTAGCCTAACACGCCCTACGACCCGTCAGCACTTCAGAAGCAGCGCCCACTACTACTAAAGCGTTATAGCGACGCCGTGGCCGCGAAGGGCGACATGGCCTACCCCGCTACGCGAGCATGCTACTTCCCTTAGCACCTTTCTTCACGACGTCCTAGAGGCTATTGAGCGCAACGGCAGCCAGACCGTGCTAGCAGACCTCGCTGGAGATGTAATTCGCGGCGCGTTAACGCTCGTCTTAAAGACGTAATATACGCCTGACCTAGACATAGTCTGCGACGCCCTCGCAGTCGCACAAACTAAAGCTAAGACCAACGCAAAGTAGACCGCGTAAGCCCTCAACTAGATTAAGGGCGAACTTAAGAACACCGTAGATATCGTGCAACTAGTAGCTACTAATATGCAATAGAACGCTAGTACAGTAGAAGAGGCGAGAGCGGCAGCTAAAGAGGCAATAGAAGTGGGCAAGGCTACCCTGGAAATGGCAAGAGAGATCAAGAACAAAGCACCACAACAGTAGCAGACGAACGGGCTAACATCGTACGCTGCGGCGGCAGCAAGAGGCCTCCCACTAGCAGGTATATATAATATATAGAGTCGTAGAGCACCTATTATATAAACACAACGTGAGGTTATCGTGAACATTAGAGACCTACTCACTATACAGGCCCTGCGGGCAATGAACCCACGCAACCTTAAAGCCCATATTAAGTGTGTAATTAAGTAGAGCGGTAACGAGAATATTATAAGCGTAAAGATCGTTTCCTCTAACCAGCTTAAGAGCGGTGATCTTAGTGTTAAGGCAGCCACTAGCACTGAGGTCGAAGTACTGCGGTAGTTCGCAGACGACTGGGCCGCGCGCATAGGCCACGGCGCCAGCATATAGATCCCAACGTACGGCGTGCTCGCTCACAGTATACGCACCAGCACGATGGACATGGATAGGTTCGAAGACAATAGGATCCAGATCTTGCAGGATAACAGACTATTTATCCCGCAGGCTGAGATCCGCTATATAGGATGGCTGACTAGAGACGCTACTATTAAGACTATATCGACTATTACGATTAAGTTTACCTAACTAGAAGACGCTAATAAGATCATTAATAAGGGCCTTGTCTAGTAAGGCGAGGTATTCTAGTGCGAGCGATATGAGCGATAGTGCCGCGTGAAGCAGTGCTTTAAGTGCCAAAAATATAGCCATATAGGAACCTAGTGTAAGGTAGTAATAGCATGTAGCTTCTATGCGCAGGAGCACGACACCTAAGACTATCTAGCCAAGTCAGACCAGACTATAGCTAGGAAATACACGCTATGCCGCGGCGAGCACAAAGCGTGGAGCCGATAGTGCCCTACTAGGAAGGACGAGATGGCTAAAGCGAAGATGGCCTACGACACGCGGCCGTAGTACCACTTTGTACTAGAGACGAGGGGAAGAAACGTACAGCTTAGAACGCCTACTACTATCCTTAGAAGCAGGTCTAGCTAAAACACAGCGCCGACACAGCCTATACAGCCTACAAGGAGCCGGTCGCAGGCCTAACAAGGATAGAAGCGGACCAACACGGGAACCACAATCGATACGACAGACCAGGAGAACGCGCTACCAGCAGTAATGAGCAGCTAGCGACTATAGAGAATGATTATGCCGAGCCGCAGAGCATTGGAGGCGATCAGCGCCAACATGCGGCGGACTTAAAGTAGCACCTAGCACATGGAGATCGACTGCGAGATAGAAGCATGAATTAGTATAATATACTAAGCATACTACAGTATAACGTACGCAAGTTGAGAGATATAGTAATGGCGACGCTGCTGCGAGACCCCTAGATACACGAGTACAACATTCTGGCTATCTAGGAGCTATAGAGGAACCCATATATAGCGACCACTTATCACCTAGCAAAGGACGTTTTCTACCTTTACTATCCGGCTATAGTGGATGAAGAAGGCCTAGCGAGGGTCTATTTCTTCGTTAATAAGAGAATTGACTATAATAGATGGCGCTTTAAGGAATACTTAAGAGACGTCTATTCTCTCGTTATTGAGCCTAGTAGGGACCAATAAGAGTAGCAGAGTGTGGCGATCCATAACACCTACAATGTAGTAGAAGGTGGAGGTCCTATAGGCTCTACGCTTATAGACGTCCGCGAAGTCCTCGAGAATCATAGTAGCAATGAGCAGATCCTGCTAGGCGATTTCAATCTACATCACCCTTTGTGGGGAGGTTAGAACGTTAGATATATTAACCCACAGGCAGAAGACTTAATAGCAATCATAGAAGACTTTGACCTTAGCAATACACTAGCGGCTAGGACGATCACATACGAAGAAGCGGCACGGCAGACCACTATCAATCTATGCCTTATCACTATCGGCCTCGTCGACAAGATAATCAGAAGTGAGGTAGACCGTGACCTCGACCACGACTCTAACTACCTACTAATAAGCATAGTACTTAATATAACGGTGCAACACCTATAAGAGATAATAAAGAGAAACTAGAAGCGTATAAACAAGAAGACGTACCTAGAGGCCCTAAAGGCGACTCTACCACTACTTCGAAAGCTAATAACTAAGCTAGCAGTCGATAACTACGTCCGCGACGTAATTACCGCTCTTAAGATAGTATTAGAGAAGGCGACTCCGCAGGTATGCATCTTAGCTCGGGTAAGAGAAGGATAGACAGTGGAATGCAAGATAGTATTAGCGGAAGCGAAGAGGCTTAAAAGGCGGCACAGCCAACACGGCATAGAGGAGACATGGCAAGCGTATCGAGAAGCGAGAAACCATAAAGCTAGAGTAATTTATAAGGTAATGACTCGGATATATAGAGACTAAGTAGAAGAGGTAGCGTAGTTACTAGAGAAGCTGTAGAAGCTCGCAAACTGGGCTAAGATAAGAGGTAGCGTGGCCCTAGGGTCACGCCTGCCATACGACACCCAATAACACAACACGAAGTTATAGAGCTAGACGATAAAGCAACACTATTCCAAGATGCCTTCTTCCCCGCCCCTCCAGCAGTAGACCTATCAGACACATAGGGATGCCGAGTATAGTGGCTAAATTAAGTTTCCTACAGTAATAGAAAAGGAAGTGAGGGACGCAATCCGTGTAGCAGCACCTTTCAAGGCTCCTAGGCTAGATAGTATAGCAAATTGAGCGCTATAAGTAGGAGAGAGGCTGATCACAAAGCATCTCATAAGAATAGTCAACTGCAGCCTGCGTCTAGGATACTGCCCATCTCACTTTCGCGAGTCGACCATAGTCGTCCTGCGCAAGCTAGGCAAAGACAACTACACTATACCTAAAGCATACCGGCCGATCGCGCTGCTCAACACAGTTGGCAAAGTTATAGATGCTGTTATTGCTCGGCGACTTAGCCACCTAGTCGAAACACAGCACGTGCTGCCCGACATGCATATGGGCGGCAGGAGGATGCGCTCTACTAAACACGCACTACATGCCGTCACAAGTAGGATCTACTAGGCTTAAACAAAGGCAACAGCCAGGTAGCGAGCCTCTTGCTGCTCGATGTCTTGGGCGCCTTTAACAACGTGTCACACCCACGATTACTCTATAACCTGTGGAAGCGAAGGGTAAATAAAAAGATAGTTAAGTGGATTATAAGCTTTCTTAGTAATAGATATACTAGAATTATAGTAGATAGCTTCACATCATAAGAGTACGCAATCAACACAGGCATACCGCAGGGCTCGCCGCTCTCGCCTATCCTCTATCTCTTCTTTAACGCCGATCTTATAGATAAGTGTAATAGAGAAGCCAATATAACGTCCATAGGATATATAGATGACGTGGCCATCCTCGCATAGGGAAATATAGTAGTAGAGACATGTAGTATACTAAGTCGCGTCCTCGAGAAAGCATAGCGATAGGCCACTACCTACGCCTCGGTCTTCGTACTAGATAAGTTCTAGCTGACTCACTTCACACGCTCGCGTACACGCATCAATAGAAGCAGGATAGTACAGACTAGCTAGGGCGAGGTGACGCCTAAGTCAACGTGTAAGTATCTAGGCCTTACTATAGACTTAAAGCTATAATGGAAAGAATAAGTAGAAGAGATTAGATATAAGGCGACAAAGATGGTTAGCGCTCTCAGCTGCCTAGGAGGCTCGACCTGGGGCATCACGCTTGCAGACATGCGGAAGCTGTACGAGGCCATAGCACTGGCATAGATGATGTATGCCTGCTCCATCTAGTCGAACGCCAGCGCTAAGGGCAAAATATACACAAAGAAGACGCTTAACACCCTACAAAGTATATAGGCGAGAGCAGCAAGAGCCATATGCGGAGCATATAAAGCCACATCTAGAGCAGCTCTTGATATCGAAGCACATCTCCTACCAATCGAGCAGCAGATATGGAAGCATAATGCCGACGTTATCACTCGGCTTCTCTCAAGCAAGCACATGGCATACATTTCAAACCTCAAGGTGGGTAGGACACAACCCGCCAGCGTAAGTATACGCCGCATTAGACACGTCGACTCCTAGCAGAAGATATACGACGATATAAAAGGTTAGCGCAGACAAGATATCGAGACACAGGAACTAATTCCGCCCTTTATCACCCCGCCCTGGCGACACGGCCCAAAGACCCACATAGACAAGAGCGCCGACAAAGCACGTAGTCGACACGATAGAGAGCACGAGAAGGATCAGAGCCTTAGCATCTACACCAACGGCAGTAGCATAGACGGCGAGATTGGTGCTGCAGCAGTATGCCCACTTACACAGCAGACCCGCACAGTACACATGGGGCCAGACACAACCTCGACAGTCTACGCCGCCGAGCTATAAGGCATCAACCTCGCACTATAAATAGCACAAGAGTACGCTAAGCGAGGAGGTAAGAGGCGGAAGATAGCCATCTACACAGACAACTAGGCAGCTATTTAGTCAGTAGCTAAGGCTGAAGGCCGATCAGGAGCATACATTCTCGCAGACATTGTAGAATAGGTCAAGACGCTCTAGGACATGGACCGGCCAGTGACAATAAGGTGGATCCCAGCCCACACCGGTATCCCAGGAAACGAAGCTGTCGACAGGGCTGCTAAGGAGGCCACAGGATGGAGAGAGGACGGCCGCAGACACCCGCCAGCAGAAACGCCGCCCAGGCTCTATCCAATCAGGTCGACAGTCAGGCGCTAGTGCAGGACTCAAACAGAGCGAGTATGGGCAGCTAACTAGCGCGTAGAGGCGAAAGGCC
Organism: Curvularia papendorfii; assembly: GCA_000817285.1. Lineage (NCBI taxonomy): Eukaryota > Fungi > Ascomycota > Dothideomycetes > Pleosporales > Pleosporaceae > Curvularia > Curvularia papendorfii. The sequence continues at coordinate 9,036 of JXCC01000190.1, forward strand.
GGGCAACGTACAGACACACACCGTGGCCCACTAAGAAAGTACTTCAGATACATGAGGGCCTCACCAAACGATAGAGTGCGCTACTAGTGCAGCTACGCACTAAGAAGATAGGCCTGCGCGACTTTCTCTTCGCCCAAAGAGTGCTAGGTGTTACCAGCTCCCGCTGCCAGTGCGGGGAGAGACGACAGACTATCGCCCACATCCTGCTCCACTACAGGATGCTCCACGACCTCCGGAACCAGGTATTCGACAACCTCAAGGGACGACACAACCTCTAGGCCATCCTAAGTAGGCCATAGCTAGCTACTAAAGCCATCTAGTTTATAGAATAAGCGCAGATCCTTAGGCATATCGGGATCGAAGACGCGTAGACGACAGCCGAGCGCTGGGGGGAGACTGTAGGTATCGCGGCCGTAGAATACGAGGCAGTACGCCTCTACGAGCCTATAAGCATAGTATACTATTAGTAGAGCCATTATCTAGATAAGGTGGCAGCTAGATTGTAGATAGTGGTGGAGGGGAAACGGCAGGCCTCTAGGAACAGCTGGCTCCCATAGGGGAGTGACGTGGGGCGGCGCGGATTAACGTCTGCGCGGCGTCGGCTGTTGGCTACGCCAGCCATGCCGGGCATAGCTGCGGAGAAAACGCGGCTGAAACCGAGTAGGACTTAATCAATCAATCAATCAATCATTGCTTACATCTCGTAGTGTGAACAGCCCCTGCGGTACCTCATTTGTAAAGCCCCTCATCTTACCCGCCATATCGTGCGCGGTAACCTCATGCTATCGGGCCTACCACGAACACACATCACAAAGGTTCAATGCGGGGGTGGGGCACCCGTAACACCGTCCTCCACATCGGCAGCTAGAGTTGACTTGGGCAAAGAGTTTTTGTGAAGTTATTTAGATAGCATAAGAATAGTGATGTGCAGACAAGAGTAAAACTTTTGAACCAGAGAACTCATTGAATGTCGGAAATGGCCACCGTTGAAGTGCAACAACCTGCAGCGCCACCTGCACCCCCTAGCATCGCAGCCAGGGGAACCTCACAACAAAAGACAGATGACGCCTTTCACGGACTGACCTCAAAATGGCCTGTAGCCCTCGATGTCACTGGTGGAAGTACGCCCTGCCGTCTTGAGGCGAAGTCGGTGATTTGGTCGTTTTGGGTGAAATTCCTAAGCAACTAAACGGCACTTTTTACCGCGTTATGACGGACCCTTTCGTACCGCCTCATCCCAAGAACGTTCCTCTTGATGGCGACGGACATATATCGGCCTTTCGATTCCATGATGGAAGAGTGGACATGAAGTTGAAGTACGTTGAGACCGAGCGGTACCTACTGGAACGCCGAGCGAACAAGGCTTTATTTGGGCTGTATCGCAATCCTTTCACACACCATCCGTGTGTGCGGGCTGCTGTCGACTCTACGGCGAATACGAATCTTGTGCTCTGGGCGGGTCATTTGTTAGCACTCAAGGAAGGGGGTTTGCCATACTCCGTGGACCCTGATACTCTCGAGACTAGAATGTACGACCCATTTGGCCAAGTCAAGTCCAAAACTTTTACCGCACATCCAAAGATAGACCCGTTCACGGACGAAATGGTGGTCTTTGGATATGAGGCAAAAGGCCTTGCAACGAAAGACATTGTCGTTTATTCACTGGATAAGGATGGAAAAAAGAAGGACGAGCAATGGATCGAGGCACCATGGGTGTCTGCAATCCATGATTGTGCCATCACTCCTAATTGGTTGATCCTTGTGCTATGGCCGTTCGAGGCAAATGTGGAACGCATGAAACGTGGAGGTCACCACTGGGCGTGGGACTACAAACTGCCTGCAACTTTTATTGTGGTACCACGCAGGAAGAGTACCAAGCTTCCGCCCGGCTGGAAAGAAGGCGAATATCGGGTGTATCCATGGGAGAATTGCATGCTCGTGCACACAGCAGGAGCATGGGAAGGCGAAGACAACAAGCTCTATATTGAGACATCTCGCGTCCATGATAACGCATTTCGTTCTTTCCTCCGGATGATGGCAGGATGCCTGCGCCAGATGCAAAGGCCGACTTTGTACGTTGGGAGCTTGACCTCGACAAGCCAGGCAACACCGCGTTCCTGATCCTACTATCGTCCTGGATATGCCATGCGAATTTCCGCGCATCGATGAGCGATTTCTTACCAAACCATACAGATACATCTTCCTCGACGCTTTTATGCCCAACAAATCAGATGGAGGCAAGAACATCTTCCGCGGCCTCAATGCTCTCGTGATGCAAGACACGCAAACAGGCCAGAGCCGTTTCTTCTATGCCGGTGATGGAGCACTGGTCCAAGAACCTGCTTTATTCCCCGCTCGGACGACGCGCCAGAGGGAGATGGATGGATTGTTGCAATGGTAGAGAGGAGAGCGACAAATAGGAATGACATTGTTGTTATTGATACGCGCGAGTTTGAGAAGCCAGTGGCGATTGTGCAGCTTCCGGTCCATGTCAAGGCGCAAGTGCATGGGAATTGGGTCGATGCAGCAAGTTTGAAGGAACAGAAGAGCTTAGTGAGAGAGGCTAAGCCGGTGAAGATAAGTGGTGGGGGTGCTTTAGAGCCATTTCATTAGGATGTAGACGGATATAATGTACGCGCTTGTTTTCCTGTGACTGTTGTTTTATCGTGCTGTGTCCAGCTTATTCAGTAGCTAACTATGCGTGTTTCGAGAGAGCAGAACTTGGGTTCCTAGCTTTTCTCAAAGCGTGGAACCAAAGCACTAATACCCGACCTGGAAAGGCTTAGTTGCGCAAAACTAAGCTGAATGACGTAAGAGAGAACCATCAGACTGGCTGGCCCTGCTCCGTACTGTAAAACGTCTACCCTTCCTGGCATCTTGCAGTCTTGATTTGCATGAAGCAGCAATGGCCAATTTCGATGTCGTCGTTTATAACATAGCGGTTTTTCTCAGCACGCTGTTCTTGCTTGAATACGGGGCAGACAAGTTCATTGACCATGCTGCAGTCGTCGCACGCCGCACCGGGGTTCCCGAAACCATAGTTGGACTCATCACTGCTGGTGGAGAATGGGAAGAGGTAAGCTCGCGTCGCAACAGCGCTATACCTAGCCATTTTCGGAGGATGACCTATTAATCGCTCTCACGATATAGCTTGCTGTGGTCATTGCATCTCTAGCACATCACCGCGCGTCTCTTGCTATTGGTAACGTTATTGGTTCTGCAATCTCCAATATCCTAGGTGCCTTTGCCCTCGGCCTCCTGTTCCATGATAATGACACGTCCATCCAATTCGATCGGAGCTCGCGCATCTATTCTCTCATATTGCTCCTCTTAACAACATTCGTGGTACCCATCACTTATTATCCAGCGAGGACGGTGTGGTCAGTTTGTGGCCCGATCTTGATTGTTTTATTCGCCATCTACATGGCTTCCGCGGCGTGGGCTATCACTCAAGGGGCTCTCACTGCGCCAGAAGACTCCGACGAGAGCAGCGATGACGATAGTAGCGACGATGAGGATATTGCAGAGGAGCGCACACCTCTTTTCGCCAGAACAGATATTTGTTTCAGTCCAAACGAAGCAGTCCCCATCGAGGATAACGAACAATCAAACCAGGCTTTACAAGCTGACGACATTGCAACACAGAACGCTTTAGCATCAGATCGCAGAAACCGCCGTACCTTACGCTATCATGTTTCTTCTCTCATTCTGGGCTTCCTTGCTATTTCCCTTGCTGGCTACATACTTTCCCACGCCGCTACCACCATTACCGATGAACTGGGCATCTCGGACGTCCTTTTTGGTATCGTGGTATTGGCAATAGCCACGACCCTACCTGAAAAGTTTATCGCTGTGATGAGTGGTCGTCGAGGTCATGTTGGCATTCTAGTCGCGAATACGGCCGGAAGTAACATCTTCTTACTTACTCTCTGCTCTGGAGCCATCATGTCGACTACTTCGGTAGGGTTTGAACTCGAAAACGTGGACTTAATGGAGCTGGGAGTGTTATGGGGGTCGACGCTAGTATTTACTGGCACGATCTGGTTGAATGGAAGATTTACCAACTGGATTGGAGGTGGGATGCTTATTGCATATGTCGTTTTCATCGTATTGGAGTTCGTTGTCGTTCATTGAGACCGTGACAAGCATTTTTTGTAGCACTATGTTTACATATATGTATAAGTCGGCACTTCCACATCGCTTGTTTCAATGGGTGTCGTATGAAATAAGAGTTAATACGATACCATCATCAGAGACTCAGCACGAGAAAAGAAATATTTTGACAAGGTTTCTGACACCCCGAACATTTGACGACAATCAGAAAGAACAATAGGTCTGCTGTGCACTTGAGTGGACCTGCCATGCCCTAATATAGATTTATTTGATGCCTAGTCTCGCCACTGTCGGCTGTCCTCGTAGGCAACTCGTAGCCCGGTCCAAGCCATACACTCAGCATCAAACGAAAAGGTGAGTCTCATTTACATGAAAGAGCAGCTGCTGACACTTTCTCGTACACCGGATCCGACAAATTGGCTTGCAGACCATGTCGATTGGTTTTGTGGAGGTACTCGACAATTTCGCTAGCATCTAGCCAAACCCTCCACGTCTCGTATGACTACATGTGCGTGCGCCGGCATACTTAATGACAGCATTTGATTTATCATTCCTCCTTTGCCATGTCATATTAGGTCATGCTAGTGCGATTGAATCTACTTCGACCCACCGAGACAAACGAGCGCAACCCGCGAGTCTGGCACGATGAATTTCTATACTTGCAAAGCCCGCTCAATTTTCGCAATCTGTTTGAATAGTCAGAAGTCACAGAAAAGAAGACTTAAATTATTAGAAATCATAGAGTCGTGGTTTACTCAAACCTAGTTTTTGTTCACGCTCAAAGCAAACTCTCACTGAGCACGCACACTAATTCGAAGCCATCCACCAAGCACCGATAAGCGAACCAACCACTACGATGATAGTCGGGATACTCGCACTAACTTTATCTCCAGTGGTGATGGAATTGAAAGAAGCAGAACCATCATCGTTGGGCGCGTCGATTCCAGCGTCAGGGTCACTCTTCGAAATGCCGCCTCTTTCAGCAGTAGCCGGCCCATCGGCAGTAGGATATAGCAATGCCTGTACTACTTCCATGGCAGCCATTTGTTCACCCACACCAAATTTGCCGTCATTTATCCCATTGTCCGTCCATCGGAGACCACACGATACCTGATCCTCACCAGCATTACACTGGGCAGCAGCAGCCTTTGCAGAGGCCTTGAGCAATGGGTCGATCTGGTCGCGCGTCCATGGAGCGATAATAGCTGTGTATCCTAGCCAGCGAGCTAGGTATGCTTTGAAAGAGCGCTGGTCGGTGTTGCATCTGCCGTTGTTCTCACATGCCACTTCGCTCATGACGCCATCCTTGAAGAAGACACTGACTCCTTTGACGATGCCTTGAAGTCTATCTCTCCATAGCTGACTCTGAGTCTGGTTCATGTAAGCAAATGTGAGCCTGTTCATCGGGCTTGAAATGTCGTGTACGTACAGCATTCCACATGGCAGCAGCACCAGACATGTGCACACCGGCGTTATAGGTCCATTGAATGTGGTTGATCGTTGTGCAGTTCTCAGCGTCATCAGTGCCATCGAAAAAATGGAAATCTGAGCTTATGAGTCCAATTGACTGCTCCCACTCCCACGTCTTTTCAGCCCATTCAGAGTATGTATCATTGCCAAGGTACTTGTATAAACGTGCGGCAATATTAAAGAAGCACCCATTCGAAATCGTGTTCCTGTAGTTGTATCCAGGGTTAGTGAAAAAGATTTGCCACTTCAACCCGCCTCCGCATCTTTCCGCATCCCATCGTTTGTGCTGGATCTGGAACACGGCCTGAGCGAGAGAGAGCCATGAAGGTCCGTTTTCGAGATCGGGTAGTTTATTCTCAGCGGCCGACATGGCAGCCATGCCCCAGAAACCTTGATCATCATTTCCAAGGGTTCTGGTTTGATTCGGTGGCATAAACGCATTGTAGTCCCCAATCTGATGTTGCAGTGCCTGCTTTGTAATGCCATTATACTGGTCATCTCCAGTATAGTACCAGTAATCGATAAACGCGTTGAACATGGCACCGCATTCCCACCAAAAATATGGATCTGGAAGATTGCCAGGCACGTCGCCTGGCCTGTCACCAGGGTATTTCTTCCGCAGGTTCGTTGAGAGTGCTTTTGCAACGTCTTTAATAGAGTCTATGTGGATGAGCGCTATCTTGGAGCATATTCAACAGCGAATGCACCTACCTTGTGAGTCAACGTCCAGCTCAATAGCGTATACGCCTGGCAGTACTAGAACTAAAGCATAGATGCTCCCGAGGGCGTATCGAAGCTTCATGTTGTCGGCCCAGGAGCCAGCGTCACGTCCTTTGCAACTGTTTACAGGATGCAGCTGGAATTAAGTGTCAGGCCAGAGTCAATGGATTGATGCGCGATCTTTGTCACAATGCGTTTTGAGGAATGGGTCGTACGTCTGCGATGTTGTCCCTGGTCTGGTAAAGTATGCCACTTTCCAAAGTTGACATTGAGAAGAAAGGGAAATCAGGGGGATCAGAACACAACATGGCATCAAAGGCAGGAAAAAGAGAATTCTATATGAACCTATTCTATGAATAAGTAAGAATTATAATTAAAGCGGCGCAGTGGATCCGAAACATGCAGCCAGCATCTAACGGGGCGGTGCAGCCTTCCGAGCGGCACAGGGAGCCAACCAAGCAGTCTGGTAACATCAGTAAGGCGGGTTCAGTAACACGCGTAACAATACAACACCGACTCCCTATTTTTACATATAAGAGTCTTTGCCTAAAAGTATGACTGCTATCTAGACTACCAATTTCCACATTGAGAGTGTGGAAGTCGTGTCCAATTTCGACGTAACAGCTGCAGCGTCGCTTTATAGCTATGCGCACTTTCATCGCCAGTTCATCACACTCTTTACAACTGCTACCCCCCTACTTCCGGAAATCAATACTCATATTCTGATAGGTTTGAACTTCCTGCCTGCTCGTGTGCACCGACGCTTGCGAGTCTTCCGCCTAGCGAGCAATTCTTGGAGGTCCCATCTCTGCGCGCGTTATAAATCTCTTAAATGGCATCTGTTGCGCCCCTTGAATGAGACATCACACTTATTTTTCATGTGAGATTGCCAGAGGCTCTTCATGGTTTGTATCCTGCTCGGTGTGTGGGTCGACTGCGCCTCTATTCTTTGTCGTTGTGCCACGTCTTGGCTTCCAAGTGACACCACCTTATTGTTAATTTCTTCTGCTACCAAGCCTAGGGATTCCCGGATCACCTTTTTCGGAATTGCGAACCGTGCTGTTGCCTGATAGAAAAGCGGAAGGATTTTATTGAAAATTGATCTATTAGGATACTTCATGATCCTAGAGGATCAAGTTACTTTTAACCGGTTGCAAGGGGGAAGGTGGCGTCACGGCTATGTTGCCAGGACACATAACCCTTGTGCGGGATCATATCAAACTTACATGATTATCGGCATTAGCTATCTTGGCTTTGAGAAAGCAGATTATCGTAACTGGTGTTAGACTACGCTTATCCGCCCGCTGACTCGAAGAACTCGAGATTGGCATGCATATTGTGATGTGCACTGTAGAGGGGTTTGTAGGCGTACTATAGACCTGTGAAACCCAACTTTTCTCAGATAAACTTCACCTCAATTAGCTCTTTGACATCTAAACGTGGGTGAAGGTTGTCAGCAGTATGATTAATGTCGAATTCTAGGCCTTCCAAGGCAGGTGTTTCACTCTATTCAAACGCAGGAATGCGGCAACGGCAGCAACAGCAGCAACAGCCCGACCACCACCGTTGCACTGGGGGATGTTAGTGGTAACTGCAAGTAGAAATCCTAACCTAATGAAGATATTCCTACTCTTTATCCTTGCTAAACGGGTTTAGGCTCCAATTCACTGATGTTAACGTAGATTAGACAGAGATAGCTCCATGTAATGCCACAACGAAAGCTTGTGCCTTTATCAATAGCAAATAATGAATGGTCGACATAACCAAGCTAAGTAAGATCTTGACTCCAGTCTGGGTTTGTTAGTTTGGTTACATAACTAGAATCAGGAATCAGGCGTGATGTGAGATCCAAATCGCGCTGAAATAAACTCGTCATGAAGGTTATATCCCAGGTTTAGCTGCCTAATCTTCGGGAATAAACGAAGATGCGTACGTAAACTGAGTTGAAGAGGTAAATTGTAAAAAATGCGAGCTTGACAGAAATACTGATATTTCAAGGCCTTTCGTAAGGAAGTTGCTCTTATGCTAATCTGCCTGGTGGAGTAAAGGGCTCTGGAGAGTATCTATTATGCATTCCAGTCTGCCGACGAATTCACCAAAAAACTATCACTGTTTGATGCTTGCTGCTTTGAGTTCTTTTAAATCTCCCAGGACTATGACATGAATTAGCGCTTGTAGTACAAGGATTTTTCTATTTGATACTCTAGGAGGTTGATATTCCTATGCTCGATTTGATACAAGCTAGCTCATTGCGGTCAGCAGAGATTATCACGAGGCATTCGACAGGACCAGTTTGTTGACAGTGAGAGGATGGTCCGATACATGAGCCAGCCCCACAGCCACACTAACGAGCTATTGTAAGTAGTGCAGACAACTGTAGACAAAATGCGGCATGCACTCAATGCTGTATCTTCGTTGGAATTGATATACTTCTTCTTTTGGCACTTCTTATATACATTCAAGTTACCCTGCTGATAATATTATGCGTTTCCTATTTCGAGTTCACAGCATTCAGTAATGAGTGTCAATGTCGAGTAGGGAGTCATTTTCCAGGGCGTGGAATTGGGGCAAGGCTAGTTTACATCTCCTCCCACCGCTATCATTGCATAGAATTGCGATGCTGGTGAAGAATAGAAACATGATTATTTGATTTAGCTTGAATATACTTGTTCTTTTCAGACAGCAATCTTCTTATGCTTAGGAACTTTTTGAGTGCGCATCTAATCAAATGCGCACAGACCAAGCAAGTATGATCTAGCTAATTACAATTCGGCAACCTTTTTATGCTAACTAAACCTAGATAGCGCGACAAGGCCGATTTCGGCCACACCATGTCCGTCGTATCTCGCCTTCCATCCGAGGAAATGGGCTAATCACGTACTTGCAAAGTTGGGACGATCACGGCTGCAGTTAGTCAGGATCATTCATCGGAATAATCACCTTGTATATGGGACAACTCGTCATATCTCTGCCCGATAATTTATGCAAATGGAGGGGATTGGTCCTGCCAGTTGCGGTAGGGTCCGGCACCGTCACGGCTTTTCCGAACCATCCATGTAGTACTTACGGTACATTCAGCCGTAAGACAATTACGCGGAAAGCAACCATTGTTACTTTTCATAATCACATCAGTCAAGATCAAAATTAACACCCGTTACGTTCACCTATAGGCATCACCCTGCGTCGTGTCCGTTCAAACTCACAATGCCTTTTTCATTCCTTCGCTGTGGTATCCACGCCTTTCACGAAGTTTTGGGAATAGACACCGATGATATTCGCCTATATTGGGTATTGCATTCAGACGATGAGGTCTCAGCGCAGACGGCCTACCGAATCGAGTTATCTAATTCCTGGACTTTCAACACACTGCTTTGGGACTCTGGCAAAATTGCTGGCGATCAGCAACGAAACATTCTCTGTGCGCCTGAAGGTGGCTTTCCTTCGACAACATTCCATTATTGGCGCGTTACCGTCTGGGATCAGAATGAAATCGAGTCGCAGAGTCCCATTAACGAATTCTTTACCGCTTATCCACGCTCAACTGGCCTATTGCCACCCTATAGCATGAATCAGACGTATATGCCACATACAAGCTTGATATTTCGCACGTGGTTCGAAGACGAACGTAACAGATGGAAGGGTGTCTGGATTGGAAACAATGGCGACAAACCTATATACCTACGAAAAGCACTACATCTCCAGCGAAAGCCTTCCAGGGCTGTTGTCTTTGCATCAGGACTAGGACATTTTAATTTCACTTGCAACGGTGATCCGACTTCATCAAATGGACATGTTCTGGCACCGGGATGGACCAACTACCATAGGACTGTACAATTCGTGTCATATGATGTGTCCAACATCTTGAAACAGGGTGAAAATGTGTTAGGCGCTCATATCGGCAACGGCTTCTATGCTGGAGACCAGGGGAACGATCGATTCTTCTGGCCATGTTACGAGGACAATACATACGTGAGATATGGCAATGAGCTATGCTTCTTCGCTGAGCTACATCTCTTCTATGAGGATGGTTCGCGCGATACAATTACAACTGGCCCGGATTGGAAAGTGCGTAAAAGCGCGACCACATTAGCGAACATATATTCTTCGGAAACAAAGGACTTTCGGAATTTTCCAGTGGGATGGGATACGCCTGAGTATCGCGAAGATGATCAGTGGAAGGATGCAACTCCTGTTACGGGACCGCGTGGAAAGCTCAAATACCAGAATCAACCACCGGTGATTTTGCACGAGACATTCCAGCCGATATCATCTGTCATTTTGGAGCCGGCAGTCGTAAGTTTCGATTTCGGCCAAAACATGACAACTATGATCAAGATAGAGGTCTCTGGTCCCCAGGGTGCGGAGATTGTAGTGCGCTTCTCTGAGACGATTGGTGAAGATGGCCGAGTTTTGATGCCAGACCCGCTCTTCAAACAATTTGAGACTCACGTATTCTGCAAATTCACATTATCCGGAACCGATGTAGAGAATTGGGAGCCTGAATTTTGCTTTACGAGCGCACGATACGTTCAAGTCGAGGGCGTTGCTCTCGAAGACGGCCATGGGCTTCCTGTGATACGATCTATCGTCAGCAGACACGTCTCCTCAGCCGCTAGACGATTGGGAGCACTCGAAACTGACAAGGAAGACGTGAATGCTATGATTAATATGTGCTATTGGTCCTTTGTTAGCAACCTCTTCAGTTACCATACCGACTGTCCGCAGATTGAGAAGTTTGGCTGGCTCGAAGTGACACATCTTCTTGCGCCTGCGACCCAATATATTCGGGACATGGAGGCTTTGTACTCTAAGATACTGGACGACATTGTGGACGCGCAGGAGCCAAACGGACTCTGTCCAACAATGGCGCCTGAGATAAGGTACATGTGCGGTCCACTCCATGACACGATTACCTGGGGTGGTGCGGTCGCTTTGCTGCCTGAGATCCTTCGCTTCTACTACAATTCAACTCACGTGTTTGAGAAGCTTTTCAAACCATGTGTCAGATACATGGAGTACATCAAGACAAAAGAGAGGGAAAATGGATTGATAGAGCATGGCCTCGGAGACTGGGGACGTGACATCGCATATGGCAACAACCAAGCCAACATTGAAACGGCCGTATACTACCGTTGTCTACGCAATATCGAGCAAATGGCGAAGGAAATGGGTAAAGTGGAAGAAGAATCGCATTTTCGCGCTTGGGCCAATCGCATAGCCAGGGTTTACAACGATAAACTTCTTGTCACGGACAAGGTATTATATCCCTACGCATTCTACACTTCCCGCGACGATCTGAACAGGAAAGATCGGAACATGGTAGCGCAAGCTGTTGCGCTCCAATTCGATCTCGTTCCGGAAGAATTCGTCGCTGATGTCCAGCACGCATTCCTAGATGCCTGTGTAGAAGCCAACTACAAGATCCAAGCAGGGGAAATTGGGCTCAAGTACCTTTGGAATACTCTTGCTGATCTCGATCGTCCTGACATTGTCCTCAAAATGGCACGTCAAGAAGAACACCCATCATACATGCGCTTCATCCGCCGCGGCGAGACTACCCTAAACGAGTTCTGGCAAGATGCTTGTCGAAGCAAGTGCCATGACATGCTTGGCACAATCTATGAGTGGTGCTATGAAGCAGTGTTGGGTTTGAAGCCTGAGACCGAAGCCTACCGAACTTGGAGTGTGAAGCCGCCAATCAATTCGGAATTCAGACATGTGGTGGGTAGCATGGACTGTCCGTATGGCTTAATTGAGATCGAATACACGAGGACAGCAGATGAAAATATCACGATGAATATCACTGTGCCCACAAGTACGACTGGGCACGTGCTGCTGCCGAGCGAACAAAGCGCAGTAGTAGTGATCAAGAAAGAGAGCAAAGTTACAAAGACACAGGGGCCGAGGTTCCAACTGAAGCCTGGAAAATACGAGTTGAAAATTATTTTGTGAGCGCAATCCTTGCGGAAAGCGTTCAAGGGCCGCAAAAGTTGAATAGTGGCTAGAGCGAAGGCGAAACAAATCAATGAAATCCATAAGTCTTGGACTTAAAGATATCCAAATTTTCTCAAATGTCATGCAGCAATATCAATCAATGTTGATTCTATATGGGTAGCCAAATATATGGTCTCACCTAGCTACTTTATGGTCTCTGAGTTCTTGTAACAGCCAATCATGCATTCTGGCACATGTCCTGACCACAGCCATTTCGTGCCCAGACACCCGTGTTAAAACTGACACATCCACCAATTCCTGTTGCCCTACGTCTGCTACAGTTGGAGTCGCCGCAGATGATGTATGGGCCGCATGTACGGCTGCAAGCGGTCTGATCGCCGCTTACCCAAAGAGCGGAGAAAGAACCTGCTGGACCACTGCACGAGTTAGGCATTGGAAGTATAGTCACAAGAGTCATGCGTATGAATTTACCCTGTAGTTTGGAAGGAACCTGGGTGGCTTTCTCCAATGTAATTTTGGCAGTTGGTGTCAGAGTAAAAGTTCACTTGACCAGCAGAGGTAAGGCCGACGCTGGCAGCTGCAGCGAGGAAAACAGTGACGGTATGCATTTTGAAAGGACTTGATGAGTACCGATGAAAGAATTGGGCGATGATATGTACAGATTTTGCGAAAAGAAGGGAGCCTTTTATGCTTCCATCAAGTTATCAGATTAGTAACACAATTTCCAGCCCCTACAGCAATTACCTCTCTGGGAAATGTGGTTCGGCCTGAATGGACCATTACTCAATCCATCATATAAACTTCTCGGACCTTTCCGATGATGCGCTAGCTTCAAAAAGTGCGTGGTAGTAAGAGTTGGAGTTTAAGACTTTCTAAAATAGGTTGGTACGACTGGAGTTGGGGCCATGATTGATGATGAGTAAGAGTACATGGTGGGTCAGTATGTCCGTGTGGTCGTCTTACCGTCGCACCATTGTTGCACAAGACTTATTGACTACATCGCAATGATCTAAAAAGTGTACATATGCGATTATCAGAGCCGCTTGGCTTCACACATCCATATTATAACTGCAGCCTTGTGTCAGGCCAGGTCCTCATCTGATCGTGATGCATAGGTCAGCGGATTAACTTCTTAGGTTGCCAGCGTGGATTTGGAGGAATTATTCGCTGCTTCTGCTGCGCATCGTAGGCGGCCACGTGGCCAGCTATAAATAGCGTCATTTTTGCTTTTCACTAGGTAAAAGCACATATCCTACACATGCGAGTGGATTCAGGAAGCTTGCAATATTAATGTAGTCCGTCTAATGAAATTGGTATGAGAATCGCAGTAAATGTCACTAATGTGTCGCACCAGTCATTAGTGCAGCGCGTTTGGAAGTGCCAACACTCGATACCAGCGCCGCGACAGTCAGGATTGCGCTAAATGAATGATTTCTACACGGCGTTTTCTTACTACAGTGGACGGAACAAATGTCATATCTGTTACTCACATTATAGGAGATCTATTTTGTCTAGTTCTTGAGCACGAATACCTTGAAAATATCGAGAAGAAAGAGAGGCGTCTCCACTTTGCACATATCAGGAGCAGCGAATGAATGGCTGACTGGAAGGATTATTCCTTTCCAAACTTTGTCCTACCAACCATCCTTGCCCGTGACCTAGTTAACACCGGAATACAGGCTGAAGTAGTATGACAATATGTTTTCATTCTGCAGCCTGGAATGATACAACAACAACAATCCACAACGGGCAACAATGGTCCGTTATAAAGACCAAAACCCTACCGAGGTCTGCAAGGATAATCTTGATTCTATTCAGAGATGCTTTATGGATCACCAGACGTAATACCGATTTTTTGGCAAGTAGCAAGTATTGAAGAGGTATTAAAAGCAACAGGAACGTCTGGTATGACAAATCCATCATAGCTTTCACCAGCTTGTCTGACTAGCTCCTCAATCCCAGGCCCGTTGGTGAACGACCACACACGAACAAATCGACTACCGAAATCTAGTGCAAATGCCTCGCCGGCAGCTACTACCAGGGTCTGACCTTCACGGACCTCGTTCCAATTGTTACTAGATTGCAGCCTCACACGAAGCAGACCCTCCTGAACGCAAAAGCAGTGGTCGACTTTAGCAAATTTCAGCCACCGTGACAGTGATTGGTGAGGCGCATCGTAAATGTTTGATGATTCTATGCTTGAGATAGCGAATCTACCTCCAGTCTGTTCCGCATGAATGAACGGTCGAGAGATGACACCTCCTAAGATCCATCGTGGCCCCGTGTTTGCTCGCAGGAAGTATGGCTGCCCAGGAGCAGGAAGGTTATTTTCGGAATCTTCCCATTGGCCTAACTGAGGTGGTTGGTAGTCTCTTTCAAAATGAACATCGAAACGGTCCTTAGATGCCATGAGCTTCGAAATTAACATGGCTTTGAGGTCGCGATTGTCGTTCTCAGGCACAACGACACCTTCATAGGTCTCTCCAACGTGACGGAAGAAGTCAACCCAGTCTCCAGGAGCAACGAGACCAAACGTCTCTGTATGTGGGCCGAGCAATTCGGGATTATGAATTATTTTCTGTATCGTGTCAGGAACGAGCTCCCACTATTTATGTATAAGCGTACCGGTGGAACGTAGGCGAAGTCTCCCGGGCCGAGTATTCTGCATTTGTCGCCGTTCCAAAGCTTGAGAAACCCCTTTGTCACTAGAAAAACGTCGTACGCTTCCTGATGCCAGTGAAAACCCGGAGCATCTGATAGCACTGCACCGCTGGTGAAGACGGCGATCCCACCGTTGGTCTGCTTCGATGACGCAAGGATACGAAAGACGCCTTTGCTCCCAGGAAGAGTTAGACGCTCTCCTTCGAGCTGATCCAGAATGTATGTCGTCCTTGACGCTGGTGGGATTTTTGAGACTGGGATGCTCATATTCGAACGCAGTTAGTATGATTTATAAGATGAGGAGAATTGGTATTGCAATACTGTCGATGTTTGAGATCGATGTCACTGTTGAGGTGGATGAATAGTCACGAATAAGCCCCTTCACAAGATAACTTATGCAACTCGTACCCGAAGTCATGCGTTACACGATGCGGGTCTAACTTGGGGTAGTGCAGATAGCCGGCTAAGTGGCGGAAATGCCGGAGCTGGGTTTTGCGGAATATCCGGAAGCTAAAACCGGTACAGAAAGTATGAGAGTTGAGTTGTTCCATGGGCACTGGACCACAATTTGCACTTGCAAAACTGCCCTTGCGCGAAACTGCAACACCTGGCTATAACCATGACTACCCTGTCGAGCTTCCGTGCGGTCTACAAGGTTGTAGACGGACAACACATAGATGCCGACATCTATTTGCCGGAACCAAAGAATTCATTCCCAGCGCCGATAGGTACATGCAATTGATTGTAAAACAGTCTAGAAGACTAATTTATGGCGCATCTAGTGATTGATATCCATGGTGGAGCTTTTATGCTTGGTTCAAGCAAAATGGTCAACCAAGATCAGATACAGGACTGCCTGCATCGTGGCTGGGTTGTGATAGCTCCTAACCATCGGCTCTGTCCTCAGGTGAATCTCCTCGAAGGACCAATGCAAGACTGTCGTGATCTCCTAGCGTGGATTTACAAGGGCGGTCTCGAGCAGTCTATTTCCGCCACAGAACAGCAACTTTTACATCTAGACTTGGACCATGTGTTTGCTTTTGGTACTTCTTCTGGAGGTACACTAGCACTAAGCTTGGTACTTATAGAGATCCTAGATGTAACCGAACTTAATGACGCTGACCAATTCAGGGCTTTGGGGTACCTCGACCAGTAGCTGGCATCTTTGACATGTACGGACCGTGCGATTTCGAAAATGAATTTTGGACCACAGAACTAGCTCACATAGCGTCGAAGCTTCCATGTGACCTCCAAGAAGAATTCTTGAATCGTGTCTTTGACGAATCCCCCATCCCCGTCACTGGTGGTGTCTCACTCGAAGGTCAAGCACCTGGACCACCCGATTTCACAGATCCACGACAGGCGTATGCTCTGACACGCATCGCACGAGGTCAAGTACTTCAAGCGATACTGCCTGACTTTCAATATGACAGAGTTGACCCGATGAAAAACATCTCGGGCGCATTCCCGCCGGTTTTCATTGTGCACGGCGCAGCCGACACTATGGTACCAATACAGCTCAGTCGCGCGCTATTTGCGGAACTACAAAATCACGGCGTGCTGTGTGCTATGGTTGAGGTGCCCAATGAGGAGCACACCTTCGCCGCGAAGATGAGGGTTGGGTCTGAGACCTGGAATTTGCAGCGACAGGGATTCGACTTTCTGCAGTCTTTGGTAAGACCGACAAAGACTGAGAGCTCGACTACACGTTCATCTGGATGACACGCAATTCATCCTATTTATGTGTATCTGTTACTAATATCGTGAATCCGCTCTACTAATTTGCCATACTCGTCTTCCATATCAATAAAAGTGTGAGAACTCATTGTCAACGCACGGTCTCTGTCCTTGGCTTCAGCCCCGTGTAAGCAATCGTTATATCTGGGGAAATACTGATCCGATGATCGGAATCGAGTCATGTAGAGAATTTAGCGTCCAGATATTGCGGGGAAACAGGTCGATTGGTATTGGTGCTATACCCCAGCTTTAGCCGACATATGTGGGGTGAAGATGATGCCCCGGACAACCCGGACGCCCCTGGATTGTTTAGGTCTAATAGGTGACTGAGCAAAATTCGGCATTTAATTCAACTCATTCTCCATATAATGCTTCCATAGTAGCGATACTTAAGCTTCTGTCCACAGCACGACCTAGTGCTTTTGATCAAGGATCAGAGTGCTGGTTGTCAAGACATACCCTTGAGCAACTCTTCAAATCACCAAATCTTATCCAAATACTTCGCACTATTGATGGCAGCCATGTCCGTTTTGAAAGACCTTAAGCTTGATGGCGATGACCTCTCTAAGGGTGGTGCGGAGCACATTGATCAGGTCCTTCCACAACCTACCGAGAACCAATCATCAGCCTGGCAATGCATCTGCAAGAATCCAAAAACATGCTTGTGGATAATCTGGGCAAATAGTAAGACTAAAAAAGCTCCATTGAAAGATTAAAATCTAATTTCGAGGCAGTTGGCTCTATTATGGTAGGCTACGAGAACCTTGCACTATCCGTCTGCCTGGCCATGCCTGCATTCCAGTAAGAGTATCATAACCCTCGTGATGGTGTTTTCTAATCTCTGTACAGGAAGACCTTCGCTTCTGAAATCAATGGCGTTTTATTAATACCGGCGCATTGGCAATCCTTATGGAACGCAATGTTCAATGTCATGACTATTGTCGGTTCCATCGCCGCTGGACCAATTCAAGACTTCTTCGGTCGTCGAGCAATATTCCTCACTGTTATTCTGATTGCGTCGGCGGGAGTAGCAGTTGCTTTCGTGTCAGAACACCCAGCGACATATCTTGGAGCCAAGATCTTGACTGGGTTTGCACTCGGCGCCTCCGTTGTCGGAACGCAAACGTATGTGTCAGAGATATCGCCGCTCCCCCTGCGTGGCATCGCCTTGTCTGTTAATTCTGTCGCACTTGTAAGCCATCTATCTCACGGCAGTTGTACCTAAAGCTAATGCATAAGCAGAACATAGGCCTCCTAATTGCCATTTCCGCCACTTTTAGTCGGATTGCCATAATGGACCCATCTGCCTTTCGTATCGTATTCGGTGGCGCTTGGGCTTTCCCACTTGGAATGGCTCTAGGACTCCCCTTTGTTGCCGAATCGCCATATTGGCTCGTTATGAAGGGCAAACACGATCAAGCACGGAAGTCGCTGATCCGACTCCGTTCATCTGGAGAAGATATCGAGACCCATCTGCTCGATATCGAACGTACAGTCGAGCTAGAAAGTCGTCAGAGATCTGAGGCAGGCTCTCTCATCGAGTGCTTCAAAGGCACCGATCTTCGTCGAACTATGATAACACTAATCTGCTTTTACATGTCCTACACTGTCGGATCAGTTCTCTCCGCTAACTCGCCGTACTTCTTGAACCAGTCAGGCTTATCATCTAGCACGGTTCTCATGATTACTCAAGTTGGCGTTAGCATGGGTGTTTTGTCGTCAATTGTTAATCTTTTTCTTATGGCAAAACTCAATCATCGTATCCTCATGTTTTCAGGTGTAGGTATATGTATACTTGCTTACCTGACCATGGGAATTGCTGGTGCCATGCGACGAACTACGAAGACAATGTTGGTTGTGGGCATCGCGTTGCAATTCTCGACACTATCGTATGGGCCAGCGGTAGGCGCCGCTATGGCGGTTGCTGGAGAAGTGTCTGCTACGCGTTTGCGCGCCAAATCTTTAGCGCTTGGAAATGGATTCCAGGGAGTTATGGGTACATTTTGGCAGGCCGTGCTTCCATATCTCTTCAATCAGGACAAAGCTGATCTCGGCGGTAATCTAGGGTGGATCTTCTTCGGCATCGCAGTTGTACACATCGTTTTGTTGTATTTCTTTGTTCCGGGAACGAAGGGAAGAACTTATGAAGAGCTAGATCTCATGTTTGAGGAAAAGGTGCCGGCAAGAGTTTTCGAGAAGTATACCGTGGACGAACGTCAAGTGTAGGAAGATATGGATCGAATTATGTTGTTTTCTCGGTCAGCTATGTTCACAAACAGCAGAATGTAGGGCTCTTTATATCGCAAATTTCCTGTTCAAGGTCAATGAAGAGTTGACAGACATTACAAACTTAAGTATTTATAAATGATTTTACAGTGGTTGCAGTCAAGTTAGACATACTTGGTATAGATCTAAAGGTTGAAGTCTGAAGAGACTTCGGCTTCCACCAATGAACACGTTTTTATTACTATTCTAGAGGAAAATATCTTATGGCTTGTGAACTCGATGCTTGTGTTATGTTTGGACGGTAGGGCAGAATTTAGTCCGAACATTAAGCCGCGTCATATGTCCGTTTGCTTATTTCAACAATTCCCGCACATTCCGCAGCTTATGTACTGAGTAAGAGTCTCTACAAATAAGAGAGCTTACATGTGACCTACCATGTGACAGACTAGAAGAATAGAGTATAGCGTATATTTCCGGAGTTACTCGGAGAATCCTAGCAGTCACCTTCATACATTATCACGAAGTGCAGCTACTGCAGCGCGAAAATGTCGACATACTCGACTTTGTTAAAAGATTGATAGATTCCAAGAGTTTTAGTCCGACAACACTATCATATCAAAAAGAATCAGAAAGCTAGTAACAGAAGATTGCCGTGCTCAAAGCCATCATGCGTGGATTCAATACATTTTCGAGTTCTCACACGTATTTCCCAATCTCGAGAAGCTTCGCTATAGGCACCATAGTTGTTATTGCTATTGTAGACACGCTTCTAACCATTGACGTTCGACTCTTTCGAACTTGTCAAGATCTTCATCAAATTCATATCCCAAATCGTGTACCGTAGTTCGTTGCCGCTTCGTGATTACAAATTCGAATAGCGAACACCTATTACAGCCTCTGCATTGCTACACATAATTCACCCCGTGGATTACTGCTTAGATTCTCGATCTTAGTTGTTCATTTTGCTTAGCACCGTGGAAGCTTCGCGGGAATGTTGCAGCGCATCTTGAATTCGCCTAAATTTGTAGAGAAAAAAAAGACCACAAAGGCTACATTAGGAGATGCAGAAATAGATTAAGCCCGACATATACGACTCAAGGAATGGTTCTTACATGGTTATCGGACATTTCCCAGATGTGTTGGACTAGGGATCTATACAGTACAAAGCTCTCAGTATATCAGAGCGACTGACTCCTGACTGCGTTCTACTATCAACTAGAAAAACTGTTGCATGGTCATCAAGAACAAAGTCAGTCTATACAACGACTTTTTGAATAGCTCATTAGATAAGATATGAAAGAACAGGATGCTAATTTAAGAGAGACTGCAATTGAAGTCTGTTTGCAAATATCTCATGGCAGATTACTGGCCACTAGACACATTGCACTGCGTTATATCTAAAGTTCCTATCAGCAGGTGCACTGGACCCCGACCCGTTGATCGTCGTTTTATAGGTGCCTAGGGCATACATTCCATCTCTCAATTATTAATCAATCATTCATATGTTGCTATATCGCACTGCATGGTACCACGTCAGTCATCGGGATTTTGCTGGAAAAATCCAAGTACAGGTCATGTCCACGTGAGGCCTAAAAAGTATTACTGTTTGCTTTGAAGGATCCCTATGATGCCCAAGACACAAAAAGCGACCGCTGTCTAAGTTCGCGAGCCCTGATAAACTTGATGATTCATATTCTTGCATTACATGTGGCCCTGTGTATTCGCAAATTCTGAAGTCTACTTCTACAAGGCAAGGAAGTGAGTTCGGCAATATAGCATTGTATCCAATCTACTTCTTGCTCAGCGTTGCATACGCCAGAAACAGAATGGAGGAAAGGATGATAGCCAAACCGTCAACCCAGAAAACCAATCTGTTCCGCGATCTCCATTTTGCCTGCCTACAGCCAAGAGAGGGAATGGATTTCTCTCTACAGCATCCTCAACCTCTTCATAAGCGTCGTATCCGTATAGCCATTGTTGTACTTGCGGGCAGGTCCAGCGACTTGGAAAAGGTCCTTTAAGGTCTTTGCCGAGTTGTGTGACAAACAGTGCGTCTCTGGCTTCTTGATCGGGCCCATCAGGCATGTGGAATGCTTCCCGCTATCAACGAATTAGCTTTAAGCTATGCGCACAATGTATGTCAGCTGTTGAATCACCTGTTTGAACGTCTCTCGCACTATTGATTCGCCTCGGCTTTTCCGCAAACTCTGATATGTTTTGAGTGCATGTTGGATATGCTCCTTAGTCTCGATATGACCCAGTAGTAGGCCCAATACAGTTCCATCTTCGATGGCTGAGTTTGCTCCTTGCGCAAGATACGGCAGCATAGGATGGCACGCATCGCCCCTGCGACATATTAGCGGGATTGAGAGCAGATGCGAAATGCCCAGTGCTTACAGAAAAACCAGATTAGAATCTTCATTAACCCACGATTCCATCTCTTCTCCTGGAAGCATGTAAGATTACTGCATACAAACATCGTCTGAACATAGCTTACTGTGCATCAACTTCCACTTATCCACGTTGTCAACGAGCTCCAGAAACCGAGTTAAAATTGGGTCCCAATCGTTAAAGAGAGTCTTCATTTCCTCAACAGACCCAGGTTGACGGCTGACACCAGCAGGGAGATCGTCAGGTACAAGGAGCACGATGTTATACATGTTGCCGCCTCGTAGGGAATATCCAACAGCATGCGCGCCAGGGCCGATCCAGAAATGGCAAGTCGGTTCGGATACCCATCGTCGCAGGTCTGGATCCTGAATTTGTTTAAGTTCCAACACGACGCGATAGGCCAAGTCGCCAGTGGGTTTAGGAGGATCAACACGACCAAGAAATTGCGCTCGACAGCGAGACCACAAACCGTCAGCAGCAACTATGAGGTCAGCGTCGAAGCGGGATCCCTGCTCAGTCAAGACTGCAGGGCGAACGTGTTCAAATTCAATCTCTGCGATTCGTGATCCGAACCTGAACTCAACACCCAGTTCTTTTGCGCGTTCATACAACGCTTGTTGAAGATCGCATCGGTGCATATCTAAGAACGGGGCACCGTACCGTTGCCTGATTCTATTTGAGAAAATCTCGTCGTGTGCGAGTATTGAACCGGTGTATCTGTGGACCGTCAAAGAGGTAGGCTCTGCGCCAGAAGACCAGAATGCGTCGCTGAGTCCATAGTTTTGAAGGATCTTGGTACAGTTTGGGGTCAGTTGTAGTCCAGCACCGACTTCAGCAAGCTCTTTTGCTGCCTCGAATACAGTGACGTTATGACCAGATTGTGCGACGGAAATTGCGGCTGCTAGACCACCAAGTCCAGCACCAACAAGCGTAACGTCTAAGTGCACATGAGATTGGCGGTGGGGCGCTGCGGTCGATATGGGAGTCATAGTAGGATAGGTTGGGATGCTACGTACCAGCAATCGGTGGTTTGGAAAAGGCACCTGGGCGATGGGGGTCACTCTGGGGTGACTGCCAGATGCACCTTCTAGCTCACCTCCATATTCTCCACATATGCTGCACGCGAGGACGCCATCGATGTTGAGGTTTGCTTACCTGGTTTGAGTGCGGAATTTCCGGAAATACAAGGGGCAGGGTTGACCCGGCAATTCCGGTCTTCGATCAGCCGAACCTTAGCATTGTTGCCGGTCGAAGGCGGTCTTGTCCCATTACTCAAGACATGTCGAGACTGCTTTGCGCAGCAGCATATATCGCCTTTAGGCTGATGTTTGCGCTACCATCGTGACATATCACCTTTCGTTAAGATCACGTCTATATGCCTCTGGCACTAGTAGCACAAGGAACTCTGTGCGTTTACCTTAGCCCGGTCACGACACCATGGCTCCAAAAGGCCCTTTCAAGCTAGTAACTGTAAACACTGCTCCTGACAGAGCAAAGATTCTTATTGGTCGTGTTGTGGAAGTATTGAAGGATGATTATACCATTCAACATGTGGCGAATTGCGTCAGTAAGCAAAGGACCCTGCACTGCGTTCAAAGGCAACCATTCACTGATTTATGCAGGCAAGGGCCAGGTTGCAAACACTGTGCAGGAACACCAACCAGACATCTTAGTGAGTGCGTTCCAAAGTTGCGATTGGCAATTTTGTACTCATCTTCCCAAAGTTCTCGGCATCAATGTGGACAACAGATGACGTCGCAGAGATCCAACGAGCGGCACGATCAATCAAACCAGATATAAAGTTACACGCAATCCCTTTTGGGCTGCAGATAGAAAAGGGTCCAGAGGCTATTGTAGAACATCTGTTGGAGCAAATACCCCAAATGCTGTAGCACGTACTATCGTATCCAGACATCATGTATGGAATTGATGGCTACATTGTACAGTAGATGAGTGGAAACGGGTGCGAGGATTTTCCAAATTCATGTATTACCTACGTACACAGTCATATATCATGGAATATCAGTTTCTATGTACTTGGCTTTGGCCTTACTAGTCTTAGCCTAGTAGTTTCCTAGTGAGAATGAAGATTGGGCAAGAGAGGTTTTGATGACAGCCGAGGTTAAGGTGGAGGCACTATGCAACCCTGTTTTGTGTGTGCTTCACCATGTCCTCAACCACACCAACCGCCGGCGATTCCGTTCCCCAGAACTGGCCCATCAATCCTCAGGGTAGACATCATTACAATGGAGACAAACCAGCAAAACCCTACACGAACGACCCATCGCACGCGTCGACCGCGGGCAGCTCGCGCATGCGATCTTTGCCGTGCAAAGAAGAACAAATGCGACGAATCATATCCCTGCACTTATTGCAAGAATCGCAATGCAACATGCGTTTATCAGGGCACACAACATACTTCTCGGCGTTATACAGCCGAGTATGTGAAGCAGCTGGAAGATGAAGTAAAGCGTCTTTCGAATACACCTGCTGATGTGCCTAATCCGCAGCCCGTTGTGCGATTTGAACATGGTTCCATGGAGGTTGTAAGTGCACGGCATCAACCTGATTGCGCAACCCAGCCAGATGCGGTCGCATCCTCGCAAAGTACTGGTGAAGAGGAAATATCGGAGGTGAATCAGCACACTGCTGGCGTCGAATTCTACGGGAGCTCATCTTCCATCGCTTTACTTTCTCGTGTTCAGCGTTCAGGTCAGCAGTCTCGGGATAAAGAGGATAGTTCTCACCTAGTCTCCAGTTTGCATAACGCTACCTTCCAGACGACACCTACAGCATCCCATGGGGATACTCCAGGTGCTGGTAACTCACGTATGGATTACTATCCACAATGCCGGATCTTTGCAGAGAACTTCTTCTCTACGATTCACTATATCCATCCCATACTAGACAAGCGCGATTTCCTTCAACATTGTGAGGCGCTCTGGTCGCCTAGTACAAATAATACTGGTCTGCAACCATCTGCCAGTTTTGTCGCTCTCTACTACAGTGTCCTTTCGTTGGGAGCGATTGTTGGAGTTCGTGGGGAAGATCCAATTGACGGTCTCACTAATCTCCAATGGTCTCGCAAATTCTTCGACCTTTCTTGGACATGCTGCCATTCACTTGGACTCATCACAAATCTCGAGATGGCACAATGTTTCTTCATGCTGGTGTGTATCAATCCTCGATGGACACAACTACATGTTTCTAAATAAATATAAAGGCAAAGATTTGCCAAAATGAACTAAACCCTCACTGTTAGGATACAACTCTGCAAACGAATTCATGAACTGATATCGATACAGGGTCCTACATGTATACAGGCTTCGCAGTACGAACGGCATTAGCAATGGGTGTGAACCGGGAACCTGGACCTGACACGAATAAGACAATAGCCCAACTAAAAGCAGAGTCAAGAATGTGGTGGTGAGTCCTCAGTTCAGATGCGCTGACAATTGACTTTTGGCTGATTTACTAGGGGCCTCTATTCGCTTGAAATGTAGGTCATCGTAACCTCTTACGTGAGTTTACTAACCTCAAAAGGGAGATCTCATTCTCCATCGGACGACCCGACACACTAGGCGCGGACATCCATCACAATCGGAGGTATCCAGTGACATCCATGGGCATGGGAGCGGAGAATGTTGCTCCTGAGATGCTCGAACCACCGCATTGTGCGATAATTAGCTTCATGGTTGATCTTTCCAGAATCACGCGCAACATCTGCCACAGGATATATCTGTCCAATCCTAGCATACCCGACATGATAACGCTGGCCAATGGCATAGAAACAGAACTCGATTCTTGGCTCATTGCGCTTCCCGCCTCTATCCGACCTTCCGTGCATAATCAAACGCAGCAGAAGTCTGCTTTAGGGTCTATCAAGGATGGTGTTTGGGCTAAGCGACAAAAGCTAGTGCTGAGTATACGCTATCACAATCTCAAAATCCTTCTCTTCAGCTCTTTACTCATGAAAACATCATACGCTGAGCGAGAAAGTATTCCTGGGTGTTTGGATAGTATCCGCAAATGTTTAGGGTCGGCGAGACAAACAATCACAATCATCTATCAAACATATGCGCATAACGACTTTTTTCAAACCTGGTAGGCCAGCTTCTTTTTTAGACTTAGCACGATGAAAAGAGTATTAACCCCGAAAATAGGTTTTACAATGCCACATACACTGTCTTTGCCGCCTCTGTCATTCTTCTTTACATTACACAAGGAACGGCCGTCAACGATGAGCTGTCTGCACTCTTTGAGCTGGTAGACATGGCCATCGAAATATTGGAGTCCATGGATGAGAGTGTGGTTGCTCTAAAAGCTGCTAAGCTATTGCATCGTGCGAAAGATAAAGCGATGGGTAGACGTGAACCGAACAATGCCGCGACATTCAGTGGAAACAGCGCGACCAATGGATTTATTGCTGAGCAAGATTCCAATGACCCTGACTTTACCCATGAGGAAAGCCAGTCATCCCAACTGAACCATTATTGGGGATCCTTTGGACTTATTGAGGACAATGGGATGAACTTTGACATGGCAACTCAACTTGGCGCTTTCGATCAGAACAACCCCATGTTCTTATTTCTCGGCAATGATTGAACCGATTGAACATCATCTCTCATTCTCGAAAGTGTTAATTAAGGTCCCGATGTGTGGAAGAATCTCTACCACGAATTCATCTCCCTCCTTTAAGGTGACTTTGGGATTGGCGCCTGTGCCTACACCGGCTGGAGTTCCGGTGATGATGACAGTACCCGCTGGAAGCGTTGTGCCTTGCGACAAAAAGCTGATCAGTTTGCTCACGCTGAAGATGAGGTCACTAGTCAGTCAGCATCGGATCGAGACAATAGATCTACAGTTTTCAACACGTACTCGGTACCACAGTCTTGTTTTACCTCTCCGTTCTTCAAGCCACGGATATGGAGTAAGAATGGATCTGGAATTAGGGACTTTGACACAATAGTTGGCCCTATCATGGTTAGGTCATCGTCAGTCTCTGGGTATTTATTCCTTACCGATTGGACATGAACCATCAAAACCTTTAGAAAAGCACCACTGCGTTTGTGCAAACTGACTTTCCCTGCTTGAAATATCGTTGCAAGCTGTGTACCTGAGTACATAATGGAAGGCATCTTCTTCCAATACATTTTTACAGGTTTTACCTAGAACGACTGCTAGTTCAGATTCGTAGTCGCCAGTGTCGCTTTCTTGTGTGAGCCTCGGCAGTACCGTAGGCGCCGGCCATGGATCTGCAAGGGCAGTACTCGGCTTTCTTCAATCATTTAGGACCATGGAAGCCGGAATATTGGATTTCACTGCACTTACAAAAAGACAGTGGGAACCGTGGGGAGGCTCACATTGAGCTCCTTAGCGTGCTGAACATACTGACATCCGTTAGTGTGTAGGGCAAATACCATATCATCCAGTTCATAGGCTCACATTGAGACCGATACAACGAATCGTTCCGACTTCCGTGTTGGCAACTGGCGAAAGTAGTCGACCAATGACCTCGCGTTGGTGTGTCTTGATCCCGGGGAAGAGCACCGAAGTCCCAGACCATAGGAAGGTCGAAACCGATAGGCCTTTCCGAAGAGCGACCCCGACATCGACAGTGTCTGATTCTGGTTCTCCAATACATACCCTGGATGCATCGGAAGCCGGTACAAAACGCACGAGTCGCGTGAATGACGGAAATGCCATTGTCCCGACGTGCGGTTGCGATAACCGTCCTAACATTCGGTCAAAACGGATTCGCTATGAGCTCAACACATGCCTTTGTACACGATGCCATCACTTAAATCGTGCAGCGATTCTTGGATACACTGTGACCTGCCAGATGGTCCGGGATGATCCTGATCAACTAGCCCTAGTTGCTTCGGAAAAGCCGGCTTTGGTGCACCT
Source organism: Curvularia papendorfii (assembly GCA_000817285.1). NCBI lineage: Eukaryota > Fungi > Ascomycota > Dothideomycetes > Pleosporales > Pleosporaceae > Curvularia > Curvularia papendorfii. The sequence goes on from JXCC01000190.1 coordinate 36,216, forward strand.
AGGTAGGATGATCCGATTTCGCCCGGTACATCCAAGAATATGAGATATGAATAACAAAATGGTAAAAATTGGATGTGAGACAGACTCATTTACACATTATGATATTGAGCCATGGCGAAGAACGACGTATCCTTCCGAAAATTCTTACCAGACTTGACCCAAGCACGCTTCGCCACTTTGCAAAAGCAAGATGCACACCAATACGCAGCAGCGTTTAAACAGAATGCTGAGCCTCCATGGCTCCACGCTCTGTGGCAGCATTGGAGGCAGCTATTCGAAGAGCCATTCCGAGGAATAACGAATGATGGTGTGGTCCGACCTGGTCTCTTTCCGCTACAAGACGAGGGTGTACCTGTTGCCCAGATAGCGAACGTTGCTCATTCTCTACTCTCATTATTGAATGAATCTCAAAAGCAGCGTGTTGTTCATCACGTCGATTCACCTGAGTGGCGATCGTGGTCGAATCCGGAGTTTCTGCTGAGCGACAAGGGCATTCGACTTGATGAAGTGGCTTCGGATGTACGCGATGCCGCCTTGAAGTTACTGGAACACACACTGTCACCTGAAGGTTATCAGAAAGCTCTTGGAGCGATGCGTATCAATGGTTTTCTGGGTCGCCTCGTGAACGCACCGCGCATATGTAACGAGTTTTCGTACAACCTGGCACTATTTGGAACACCTTCAGCTACTTCACCTTGGGGGTTCTCATTCTACGGTCACCATCTTTGCCTCAATATTTTACTCTATCAAAACCAGATAGTCATATCTCCCTGCTTTACTGGAGCCGAACCCAATGTCATCGACAATCCACATGAGCCTCACATGGGCACACGCATCCTGCAAGGAGAGGAACGTCTTGGCCTGGAGCTTATGCGGTCACTGCCATCGCAATTGCAAACCAAAGCACAGGTCTATGAACTACTTCAAGATCCATTGATGCCACATGAGCGCTGGAATCATGACGACCAGCGTCATTTGTGTGGAGCTTATCGAGATAACCGAGTGGTGCCATATGAAGGTGTTAAGGTCATTGAAATGAGCATTTCTGCTCAACAGCTCGTCACTGCGATACTATCTGAGTTTCTGTTGTACCTCCCAGGTGAGGCTCGCAGGATGCGGTTGAGGCAAGCAGAATCCTGGTACCACGAAACGTATTTCTGCTGGATTGGTGGTTATAGCGAGGATGATGCGTTTTACTATCGAGTGCAAAGTCCGGTCATTATCGTGGAATTTGACCATCATTCGGGGGTATTTCTAAGTAACAAAACTCCTGCAAAATTTCACATTCATACCATCTTACGAACACCCAATAGTGGGGATTACGGAATGGCTCTCCGACCATTGATGGAAACTATGACACAACGATTCGTTTGGGAGGGATGATCGAGTACCCTACTCATCATCTCAATGTGGTGCATGCCATAGCATCATAGTATACGAATTAGCAGATCTCGGGCCGTAGACTGTCTTCCAAATCCATATGCTAGCGGTTATGCTGGGTCGTCTTTCATTGTCTGAAGTCGAGTATGGTCTCTCTAATATTCTGAGTACAATAATGATTGTAACAAATCTCAAACCTCAGCTGTATTAGGGGCCGCGCATATGGATCGAGTGGGTCCAAGGAAGCGCGTAAAAGGATGTGAACGACACACTACCGCTCTTGCCGCTCGCTTGGCTTCAGTTCTAGCCATCTTCATGGTGCCTCTTTCGGTGGGCTTTCCGCGTGATTGCTCAAGACGTCTCGCCATATCGCTTTGTCATGCGCACCAAGCGAGATCAAAGACCGGAGCATCGTAGTCCCACCATTATGAAGATGGCCTTAGCTCTGTCTTCAGGTGCTCGGGTATTCCGGATTTTTAGCGGAAATGCCGGCGCATTGCATGTACATCAAAGTTAACACAAGTAGCATCCGAAACGCTTGCCACACAACACATCCTCCGCACGCCATGTCCCAATCATCCAATTATTTTGCAAGCCTGCTTCCAGAGCTGACGCTCGAAGAAAAGGTGACTCTGCTGTCGGGTTGCGACTTTTCCACCGCTGCCGGGGTTGCACGTCTTGGCATACCTCCCCTTCGCGTTGCTGATTCAACATGCGGGATCAGACCGAGCGGACTGGAAGCCGCACTCACAACGGCTTCTTTTCCAAACACGACTTGTTATGCATCTACTTGGGATCGCGAGTTGCTTGGACGACTTGGTGAAGAGCTAGCGCGTCAGGCGAGATTGAAAAGTGCACAGATTGTATTGGGTCCCACGATCAACATTCACCGCGATCCGCGTGCAGGAAGAAACTTCGAATGTTTCTCTGAAGACCCATTGATATCGGGGATCTTATCAAGTGCCATCGTCAACGGCATCCAACGAGGTGGTGTGGGCGCTTGTCCCAAGCATTTTGTGGCAAATGATGCCGAAACGCTAAGACATTTCTACGATGTCAAAGAAAAGGTAGATGGGAGAACGATGAGAGAGATTTATCTAGCAGCTTGGCAGTATATGTTGCGAAATTGTGATCCTGAAGGTGTCATGTCAGCGTATGAAGCCATGAAGACGTTCCCGTTGTTCGGAGACTGACGGTAGCAGTTATAACAAGGTTAATGGACGTTCTGCAGCGAGCATACGGAGCTTTACCAGAGTGTGTTACGCGGTGACTGGGGCTACAAGGGAATAGTCATGTCCGATTGGTTTGCAGTCCATGACACCGTTGCACCTATCAAAGCTGGCCTTGATCTCGAGATGCCTCTTCCGGTATTCCGTGGTGAACGACTAATTGAAAAAGTAAAAGCTGGGAGGTTTCCGAAGCAGCTATCGACGCTCGTGCCCTAAAAATGCTCGAATTGCGAGACCGCACCCGGACTTGTCATGGCAGCGAGCCGGAGCGCTCGGTCATTTCAGAAGCGACTGGAGACCTGGCTCGGGAAATAGCACGCAGCGGCATGGTGCTATTGAAGAACGAGAACAGTACGCTGCCTGCATTGACTAGCAGCGCAGTCGCACTTATTGGCGAGTTCGCACAAGATCCCGTCTGCACTGGCGGAGGCAGTGCCTCTTGCATTCCGCAGTACAGACACTCGCCGCTTGATGTCTTTCAAGAAACTTTCACACGTGTCGATTTTGCCCAGGGTGTTCGAACCCGGCGCATCATTCCTGTGATGACCAAGGAACAAACCCGGGGGGAAAACGGTGTGCCTGGTGTTGATATCGCTTACTATAACAACGACTCGCCAGAAGAAGCCGTTGTGTCGCAATCAGGCGAAGAGGGACAAGTCTGGATGCTGGGCAGATTCAAACCAGGTCTCAAAGTACCTGGATCTCATGTACGACTTTCCACTACTCTGGTACCTGCGACAACGGGATACCATACTCTAGCTGTGCGTTGCACCGGATCCTTCACGTTGATGGTTGACGAGAAGGTAGTCTCCTCTGGTCCTGCTATTCCCATTACGACAGAGCAGTTCATATTCAATCACATACTTCTTGAGGTCCGCACACAGGTTTCAATGCAGGCGCATACCGAGTACAGGGTCGAACTGATTATGCAAGGGCCAGAGAAGCTCAGTATTGGTGAACCAACACCTTATGCTGCCGCACTTTGTTTTGAGGAGGCATACTCGGAGTCTGATGCTATCCAAAAGGCCGTCACCATTGCACGCAATAGCGATATCAGTATAATCTATGCGGGGCGCAATGACCAATACGAGTCGGAAGGATTCGATCTCGAGTCTATTGAGCTTCCAGCTAACCAGACCCGAATGATACGTTCTGTAGCTGCAGCCTCTCGCAAGACTGTCTTGGTCTTGCATGCTGGCAATCCAGTCGACGTCAGTGAGATAATCGACCATGTCGACGCGGTTCTCTTAGCTCATTTCCCTGGTCAAGAAGGCGCCAGTGCCGCAGCAGAACTGTTAACGGGGCGCGTTTCACCAAGCGGCAAACTCGCAACCACATGGTTCAAGACGCTATCAGACGCGCCCACTGCGCCTCACTTCCCGCCTAGGAAGCACGAAGATGGAAAAGTGACAGTGAAATACGCTGAAGGAGTTGGTGTTGGGTATCGTGCGCCTGGGATCAAGGACAAAGTGAGGTTTCCATTTGGATACGGGTTGACGTACACGTCGTTTGCGTACAGAGACATAGAGGTATCAGTTGATGGTTTCACGGAAGATCCAGAGCTGACGTGTGTCGTCTCAGTCAAGAACAGTGGAAAAATGGCAGCCATGGATGTTGTGCAAGTGTATATTGCACCTCCTTCGAATACAGTCATTTGGAGGCCAGAGATGGAGCTCAAGGGATTCATCAAGACTCATTCGTTGATGCCAGAAGAAGAAACGACTGCCACCATTAGAATTCGGCTAGATATGGCCTGTAGCTATTGGGACGAGGCGGAGAGAGTTTGGAGGATAGAGTCAGGGACATATGGTGTTATAGTGGGAGATCAGAAAGCTAATTTTGAAGTTCATGAAGATAGGACTTGGAATCACCTTTAGAGTGCAGTATAGGAGCTTTACGGCTAGATCGAGATTTCTACTCTGTTTTACTGGAATCTCTAGTTTCTCAGCACTACAGACTCTCAGGGGCACATCACATTATTGCATCTTGGACAAGATGTAGCGATATGAAAAATTATGTTAAGACTCGCACACAAACAGACTGATTGCAAGTGCTGATATCCTTCAGAATCGTATCCACTTGTGCGAATGAGAGTTCTGCCATGGTTTCCTCCCAAAGCTGGTTTATAAGTTCCTGCCCCTCGAACGAGTAAACAAGCGGAGCCATACTGCAGAATGTAGTCAGCCAACGAATAGGCAAACAGGCTGTTCGAACATCTGAGAGTCTGTTTGGATGGAATTCACGGAACCATTTTTTGGAACGAGATGAATTCTCCATGACATTCTTTGCTATGCTTGATAGCCGCATCAAACACGGTTCGCGAACCGACAGCAGACGAATAGTAGATGCGTCGTAAGACGAACTTTCCAATAGCGGCTAAGAAGCCCTTCTCGTGTTCTTTGCCAAAGTCTGTATCATGCAGCCCTGCGGGGGAGGCTGAATTGAAGATGGCAAGTTTAGCCAGGAAGAGTTGGCCGAGCAATTTTGAAACCATCATCCGATCGAGCAAACTAATATTGCCTGGCTTTTCGAGGGCATAGAGCAAGGGCCGTTCATTCCTCTCGAAACTTGTCCAAGCGGACACTTCGGAAGACACAAGGGTGATTTGGACTGGCTCGCTTCTCTTCTGCGCCTTGCACATAGGGAGGAGAAGGAAGACTAGTAGGGCAGTAGATAAGTAATTGACCTGAATCATCTCATTGTGCTTGGTTCACTCGTTGAAGGTGCGACTTGCTGGGGAGATGCCGACGCTAAGAATGACCATATCGAGGCGTTCCAAACTCCTGGTACGTTCTGCGAACGACACAACCGAAGTATAGTCAGAGAAGTCAATGAGCCAGGCCTCGATAGCGTTGGAATCAAGTTGATGCCCCTCGTACAGCCTAGCCAAAGCGGCTTTGCCCTTTTCCTCGCTGCGGACTGCGAGTATAAGTTTACTGAGTTCAGGATCCAGAAGCTAACGACAACACTCAGAGCCAACGCCAGAGGTAGCGCCAGTGACAATGACAGTCCTACCTCGGAGATCGGCATCGCGAACCTCGGTGGGCGTGACAGTGAGCTGATTGTAGAAGAAACGCATCAGGGTAGCCTGCTCCTCAGGTGAGACATTGAATTGATGGCTGGCAGATGAAATGTTTCCGCAATGCTTGATAGTTCTGATAGAGAGAGAAGAGAAGTATTTGCTAATCTGGACCGGCGAGAGGAAGGATTTACGGCGTACACGATCGCGGGTATATCTAGGCATGGAAACAAGACCAACGAGCAGCAGGATCAGGGACCCACAAGAACACGAACTAGTAGTCCTTGGCTTTTTGGAGTGCTGATAAGCGCATGATACAATATACACCCTGCCCTTAAGCTGTCATTGCCTGTCGAGTCGAATACGTAGATGCATATCTGGATGCTAGTCCTTGTAAGCATATGTATCTTGGCTGCCCTGGGCCTTCAAAGAGAGGGGGAACAATAGCCGCATCTGGTTTCTGGAGAGATCTGACTGATTATGCTTTTGGTTCATCGCTCATCTTGCTCAAGACTCAGGTTCTGTCAAACTTCTGGCAGTCTTTTTCCAGACTGTACGGAAATCCTTTGGCGATGGACAGGTAGCAAACACTCATTGAAGTGGGTCACTAGGCTGGACACCGTCACTCAAATAGCAGGGTTTTTAACGTTAAAAGAACCGAAACCTTGTATTCCTACTCATCGTCCATCACCGCCTAGGATTGTGATGAACGCGTCGATTTTGATGCAAATTGTAACTCTCCTCCAGGTCAGATTCCCTGTCAGAAGCAGTTGGCATTCCCCCAATGTAGGCTGGTCCAGTGTTGGGAGCGAGAGTATTCTGCTGGATCTCCAATGCCTTAATTCCGTTACCCTCTCCGGTGATGGCACGGTCGCTGGTCACGGCCTAGGAGGTTTAGGGGGGGGCAAGTTAGTATTTGAGGACGGCTTCTCTGATGTTGTCTTTTTTGCCGGCAGTTTTGCAACAGATCTAATTGTATGTAGGTGGCTACCCCCACATTCAGGACAGTTTGATCTTGTTGTAGATAATTCCAAAAACTTCGATCTAGATGCCTGTATTAGCTGATCGAATACTGTTTTTTCGAAGTACGGCTAATCTACAATTCTTCGTAGGCTGTTTTGTCAAACAAAACAATTTCCAACACACTTTATGTGGTCAAACGCTCACCTCTTCCGGGGATTGAAGTTTGGTGGTCATACCTTTGGCATTGTTCCTCGCGTCAGTCTTTTTACTATACCAGTGTTAGAAACTTAGAGTATAATGCAGATACAATCTACCGCAATAGCATTGGAGCTCTTGTAGGATGTTGATCGAAGGTGGCAGAATGGTGCATCTGACACCCAATGCGGCGTAGATTTCGACATCAACATGCATTGGATCGCTGTAGGCTTGATTTTATCCAAGCCCAAAACCTTACTGCCTTTTCTCCTTTCAATGATCTTTCCTGCTGCCCATACCGTATTTTCTGATGTTTGTAATACCTTGAACCCATCATATACTTATATCACTGCCTGATAACCATCAAGCTTGCAAAAAGAGCTCTACTTTTATTCGCTGGCTATTGTATATTTAGCCATGACTACAGAGTTTCCAGGTCGGGTATTGAAACGTACCTCACCCAAGGAGATTACACATATTGAGGGGAAATACCGTGGCTAGGCACGCTGAGACATGCGCGATTCCGACTTTCGCCATCCAATACGGTGGCATGAATCCGATTCAGCAAAAGATTGATAAGTGTGATAATACCTTGGGGGATGGTTAGGAACCTATGAATGTCATGATTTCGATATAACTAATAACAAGAAACAAATCAACTTCACCGAACGATGGAAAAAAGCGAGGAGAAGAGCACAGCGTCGCAACACCTACTCGACGCCAGCGCATCAGGGAATCGCTGGTATCAGGGGACCTTGGGGAGCTTGAATACCATGGGAAACAATCTTTCAAGTGATCTAGCGCCACTGTATTGTACGGGGACTACTGAGAAAACATTCTAAGGTAGTTAGTACACTTGAAGAGAAGTTGATCTCACACTTTCTATGAATTTCTCGCTATTACAGGCAACCCTTATAGCATGCCTTTGCCATTTGAGTACATGAACAAAACTTCGCGAGACTGAAATAATCTCATTTCAAATGATCCCGAGAACATGGCCAGCGTTGTGAAAGAGTCGCAGAAGTACGATGCAGAGCACGTGTTCCAAATCCCACAGAACAGTACTTTGATCCTGTGGAAGTTCTCAATTATAGCATAGCGGCGTGCGTAACATTTCAAGCTTCTGTTCAGGCTTGGACCTAAGTGGAATCGTATTCTCCAGCTATCTTTGTGACATGCCAAAAGTTTGAAAGCTTCGATAACCACTATGAATACACAAACCATCATGGTAAAAGAGAGAAAGTCACATCATCTGTTCTCTTCCTTCTAATTAGGACATTTCTTGTAGATCATTACTTCTACCCCGACTCTACACAGAACTCAGCTGATGAGACTCATACCATGTGATCCACATGCTCATCCTCTCGGGGATTTGTGGAGCTGCCACATGCAACAATGATATGTGTTTGTACTGCGCTTCACGGTCCTTAATGTCTATAGTAGTATGTGCTGACCCCCATAAGCTTTTCAGCCACAATCCTCGCGACACCTCGCGCAACCTTGTCGAACTCGCTGGATAGCAATTTTCCTTAGCTTTCCCTGACGAGTTGAGATGGGGTATGAGTAAAGAAGAGATACAGAAGTTTGGCAATGACAAATCAGGAAGGGTGGAGGCTTCGCGCCCAGGGAGAGAGACTGCCCGTCAAGACCAACGATTCTGGCCTGTACGTGTTGATTCGCATGCGGAGTGTCTTATCAAGCAAAGGTACTATGGTTCCCTGGCTGAATCGTCCCAGCTGTTCTTTTCGCAACGACTGAGCAAGCAAATGATGACGGAGTCCGCTCTAGCCGTGCTTTTTGAGCTTCTCAAGACTATAATAGCTGACAATGCTATCATTGTGAGATTTCAATTTAATAGGATGGAGGTAAATTCCAATTTCATCGAATGCTACCGGAAACTGAACACAATTGAGTGAACGATAGTCTGGGGCTTTTTTGCCAAGCTTTGTGAAGCGCTCTTCTATGGAAATGAGGGACCTTCTTTATGAGACTGTCCGACCTTACTCATAAATCATGTGATCGGTACTTATATTATCTGCATGTTAGCCAAGAATCAGGGCGATCTAGCTCTCGGTGCAGCAAAATAGTGCAATAAAAGTTGCCTCACCAGGATAGCGCAACCTAGCATAATTGCCCACCCACTACACCACCCACAACGTATTTAAATTTAGTAACTTAATAAATAGAAACAATACAACCTCAATTCATCTACTATATCATTACGTGTATTATTTTGGTTGATTTTAGCTCTATTTTAGGCTGTTTTTGTATTGCGCGCTGTTTTACTGAGGCAGCTTTTGTTGCACTATTTCACTACACCGAGAGACCCTGGTATACTGCGCAAAGCAAACAGGCGCATTCATCGTCAGCCGGCGGCTGTATAGTGAACTCACCCCGGCCTCAGCAGGTTTTGTATCGTGGTCGCAGTCAGATTTGGGAAGGGCCTAGGTCATTGGCAGGTTAGTTCACCAATAGGCGGTACCACATTCCATAACCTCTTGCAAGTCTCCAAATCTAGTACAGTCGTAAGTTAATATGCTAATCAATTCAATTTTTCTCATCTCTTATCGAGCGCGCTCATCGTTGTAAAGTTTATGTATTTATGAAGAAATTGTGCGCAACAAATTTACTTTTCGCTATATACTTGACCTCATGGAAGATACACCACTCGACGAATTTAGATGCTAGAAGAGGTTGCACAAGAGTAGAAAGATGAGCGAACTGACAAACCGTGAAAAAGAGTCAAGGTAATTGTCGTCGTATTGTCAGTGGGGCAAGCCTGAGGACCCCCTCTTGCCACTTCGCTTGAGGACATCACATCATATCTCTACGCATCGCTCTCAAGCGTATTTGCTTGCCAATAAACTCTGTCTTGACAATCCTAGCGTGTTCTAAGCATGGGAGACCAGACTTGGGGCATGTCAGACTAACGATGCAACGAACGCAAATTGCGAATTTTTAAGTTGCAACTACAACCAATAACGATGATCGGATGTAGCTCCACATCCTTATCTCTGAGTAGACTGTTGAGGCACTACGTTGCTAGTGGCGCTGTTCAGGCACTAAGCGATGCGGGGTTAACACTCATCCCCGCATTTGAAAAAGTAAGAGGATATGTGGTCTTTGAAGATATCAGATGTCCGATACTGTGTGACTTCATTCGAGCTTGGTACTTCGTCTTGTTTCCTTCAAAGGACACTTTATTGAAGACTCTAACACATATACTACAATCTTTCCATTGTATAGTTTGTGAAGTTATTCTGGGTCTCCATAAATATAAGTCTACTGCTGTCATGGTACAGGGTTGTTAGTAAGTTGGCGTTGTCTTAGGGTGTGTTCGATAGCACATTTCAGGTTCAGGTTCGGAGTGGGGCAGTGGCT
>JXCC01000191.1:0-16852 GCA_000817285.1 Curvularia papendorfii
ACATTGACAGCAGACTTTGCCCTTTCGGAAGCTTCCTTGGCTGCGCGTTTCTTCTCTTCTGTCTGAACCATGGTCCGGAAAGATTTCCGCGTGTCCTCCAGGAACACAGTCTTGATTTCCTTCTTTTGCGCAAACTCTGACAGCGAACGCACACATGACATGATACGGTCGACCGAATCCTCATCAATCAACGTCTTGACAAAGTGCGATTGTCCTACACGGATGATAGAAATCATAATCAGCATGGCCTCGGCACGAAGGGCGTTTGTGCGAGCGGCATCCTGTGAGATTTCCCCATGCCGCAGGACGAGCTTTGTGAGAGTACTCGACAATACGGTGGCAAGGTAATAGTCGCCGTCCAGGAGGAGCTGTCGTAGCGGAGGCTTCTGCGAGTTCTTTACTGCCTCAAGCTTCGCCTTAGCAGCAGCTGACGATGTGAGAGCGCTTTCCGTTGCGTAGGTTCCATCAGCCAGAACCTTTCGTGATCCAGTCGGGGCAGCAGCCTTTGCATGTCCATTGACCTGCTCAGCAGAGTCCTTTCCTTCCGAGGCCTCGTCAAGCAACCTTTGCTCCGAAGCAAGAATTGGGATCTCACCGAGTGATGAGCGGATGCCCTTCCATGCATCCCTGATGTCCTTGGCTTCCAGAGAAAACTCTCCGATGATCCAGAGCACTCCCCTGTAGACCTTACCAGCGCGCACTTCGCCAAGGGTCGAGACCAGTCGTTCGATGATGGACGCTCTCAGGTCAGGGAACCGCTCCACAACCTCCTTTACGAAAGAAATGACGTCTACCGCAGAAGCGTTGCTGCTCACATCCGAGATGAAGTCCATGAGCGATCCGACAACACTGGCAGCAACCTCTGGGAACTTGATGGCAGCCGAATGTATCGAAGAGATGAGTAGCGATCGGTACTCGGTGTTCTTCTCGTACTGTTCATCCACCGTCTTCATCAGCTCCTTCTTGAGAAGGAGAACAACCTCTTCGACATTCCTGCTCGAGATCATCTCCATGGCGATGCTGAGCGATTTCTTGCGTACATCCAGATCCGTGCTCGACAGAACACGGAGAATCTCCATGGTCAAATCATCCAGTACGCCTTCGTTCTTATGCCGCAGTTGATCCACCCGCTCCAGAACTATCAGCTTGACATTGTTGTCGGGTTCCCTGATGGCCAAATCCACAAACTTTGAAGCGGCCGCCTTGACTGCGACTGGGTTACTCGTGAGCGTGGTGAGGGCATGTGCAGCCTCGTAGATGACAGTCGAGACCTGCGATTCGAGAAGGTCGAATATCAGCCGGAGATATCGTGCCTTGTTTGAAGGGTTGACAATGGCGTCTTTGCGAATGAACTCTAGTTCTGCCAGCAGCAAAAGCTCCTCATGGTTTGGTATAGCGTCGAAGACCGTGCTCAGGTATTCGAGAGCCTTCTCGTGGCTAACCGAAGTAAGGGCGGCAAAGGCGTTGCGTTTGCATGTTGGGTCGTTCTCGTCGTCAAGGAATGTGACGAGAAGATCAGGGGCATCTGGCATAAGCTCGGGAAGATGTGTGAAGATTGATGCAATTGCAAAGGTTGCATTCTTTCGGACGTATGCGTGTCGGTGTGTGAGACATTGGCGGACAGGTTCTAGTATTGCTGTCAGTATGGCACATGGACTCTCACTTGCCAGGGCACTTACGTAGTAATGGCTCTACAAGTTCTGCGTCCCGAAGCTTGTTCTGCCCAAGGCATTAGCAGTGTCCAAACAAGCGTCTCTAGTTGCCATACACGAAGCGCAATGTGTTTCCTCGCACGTATTCATTGGGGGGCCTGCAAGTCGAATCGAATCGCATTGCTACACCATGGTCAGCGATCATAGCCTCTGTCCCCATGTTCCATACCAAGATGCACCTACCAAACCAATATCCACTCCTGACGCAGCTTGCCCTGAGCATCGTGCTTGGGGCAGACCTCGAAGAAGAAGTACATGAGTTTCTTCAAGGGCTTCGACTTGCTGGGCATGACGAATCGGATAATGTGCATGAGGAGGCCTGGCTGAGGGTCGCCATTGAGCATGATGGAGAGGATCTTCTTCTGTGGAGTTGTTAGACGGCCAGCTGGAGCAAGGCGGGGCAGTTGCAATTGCGAGGGCGCACCATGGTCTCAATCTTCTGCTCATCGCTGCCCTTTTCCAGAGCCGTCTTGAGCTCATTTTGGGATGGAACGTCGGCCGCATTGTCCTGGTGCACCTGTTGCGCTCCGTCAGCATCTCTGAGCTCCAGACACTGCCAGGTGTTCGTACCAGACTGTACGAGTTCTCCAGAAAGGTCGCCATGGTAGCGCGTAGTCGAGAGGGGCAGTCTTCCTCGATGTCTAGGTTATCCAGCTGCAATGGCGTGGTTCTCGCGGCGGCCGTCAATCCTCACTCTCCGTGGGTGTCCAGAATAAGTGGGATGCTACGTGGTTTGATCGGGTCGGAGGTAGGGAGCGTAGTGCAGCGTGGTGTGGCCACAGCCTGGCGGGATGGAGAAGGGAGACGGATTGGCCTGGGGGAGAGGTGGCTTCTTTGCTTGGGCGGTGCAGCGCTTCAGTTGTCGAGGTGCATGTGCATACGTCCAGGTGTCTGCTCGAGAAATGGTCCTTGCACAGACCACCTCACACTAGGAGCCCTGCCCTCCGCCGAACATCGTGAACGCGGCGACGACCCAACATCAACGAACTGCCCAGCCGACGCGTACGCAGTTATCCCACCAGGCAGAGTCCACCGCAGCCACAAGCGACGGCCGCCATGAGCACCAACGAGCCATTTTACCTGCGATACTAGTACAGTGCCCTGCTTCGGCATCCAGCACGTGCCTGCGACTGACGTTTCTGCAGCTCTGGTCACCAGGGCCGCTTCGGACACGAGTTTTTGGGTCAGTCTTTGTTCTGCATCTGTATTTTAACAACCAAGCGCTGACGTGGTGCAGAGTTTGACTTTCGGGTCCTTGGAGATGGCCGTAGCGCATCTGCCCGCTATGCCAACAACTCCAACTATCGCAACGACTCGCTGATCCGGAAAGAAAGTATGATGAAAATGCAATCCCCACGATTTAAACCCGCTAATCTCGTCAGTGTGTGTGAGCGATACTTTGGTGGCTGAAATTAAGCGCATTGTCAAAGAAAGCGAGATCCTCCAAGTATGATTCCCCCCCCCCCCCCCCCCCCCCCCCCTTCAGGGCCATGTCAGATAGATGCTAATTCTTGACATTCAGGGAGGACGACACAAAGTGGCCGCAAAAGAACAAAGACGGCCGTCAAGAGCTGGAAATCCGGCTGGGCAGCGAGCACATCTCGTTTGAGGTAGGCTTGTTGCTTGACATGATGACTTTGGTATACTGACTAGGCCAACACCAGACTGCGAAAATTGGCTCCCTCCAGGACGTGTCCGACTCATCAGATCCTGAAGGCCTCCGCGTCTTCTACTACCTCGTTCAAGATCTCAAGGCATTAGTCTTTTCTCTGATAGCACTCCACTTCAAGGTAAGCGGCTCTTCGAGGGCACTGCAATTTTTTTTTTCTGACGCTGCTATAGATCAAGCCAATCTAAGCTTATTATGGTACAAGCTCGTTGTGGGCCCTGGGTCAAGTGACTCCAGGAGAAGAGAGAGGAGGATTGTCGCCACAAACACAGCAGGCCCCATTCCCATTGGCACTGGATGCAGAAGAGCAAGGCGTACGGAGTCTGGCAAAAGGAAACGAAAAAGTCTTGGCAGCTGGTTGCACTCGTCCATGGCTGTGTACTAGGGCGCGCGAGCGTTGGGATTGGACGCACAGTGGCGGGGGCGTGGCACGCTGGCCAATGACAGGGTGCCCGGGCTGCGTGTGTGGAGGAGGCTGGCTAGATGCGACTACAGGATACGTAGAAGATGGACACTTGCACACCTGCCGCCGCAACTGACGTGATTCAATGCCTATCGTGGTGGGATATCGCTGGCCGTCGGCGTGGAGCGCTTGGCCCCCATTCTGTGCCCAATGGGGCTAGCGGCTTTCCCCGCGTAGTTGCAGCCCGTGGATCCACTCATCGCCTAGACACGTCCGCCGGCCCAAGTCACCCTCTCTTAGCAGCCATGCTTCTCCTCGCCACGCCTCTCTGCGCCCTCGAGTCTCTCTGATTCCACTGCCCTCCATCCTTGTCTCGCTTCGTTTTGTTTCGTCCCATGTGTGATTAAGCCGCCAGCCTCGCCGCCAGCCCGTCGCCCCACTCGACTCGAGCGGACGATGCCGACCCCCGATGATGCCATGGTCTCGCCGGTGGAGCACGAGAGCATCACCGGCCGCGCGACCTGTCCTCCAGAAGAGTCGCGCACACACGCCGCCCATGGGCCCAGCGACTTGCGACAGCCTGCCCACGACGGCAATGCTCCTTCTGCTCCCCATGCGCCCATGCAGCAGCCCACTCCACCGCCCCAGGATCCTCCAGAACATGCCCACCGCCCAGCCGATACCCGCTCCAAGCCCTCGACTGCCGACATAGAAGCCCCGGTCAGGGACACGCCCACGCCCATGACGGCCACAGACGACGGCGCCGACGAGCAGCGCGCATCCCACGCCTCCCCACAGTCGACCGTTACGCCCGCTTCGCTCTTCGCCAGCCATGTCTCTTCGCCGTTTCCTGCGCATAGGGTGCGTTGCAGCAATGGCCTCATGTGTCACCCAATGCATATTGATGAGTTTCACTGATAGCGAGACAGTTTCTGCCAAACTCATCGTCTTCTCTTCTCCGCCCAGGAAGCCGCTTTGTGGGCAGTCAAACGTCCGATCGCCAAAAATACGAAGTCGAAGTGGAGATAAAACATGTCGACATGCGCGAGTCCTTTATATGTGGATACCTGCGCATCAAAGGTGCGCGCCCTCGGCAGCCCCCCCTGCTGACTTGGGACGAAAAGACTAACTGATTTGTTTGCAGGGCTAACCGAGGATCATCCCAGCTTGACCACGTACTTTGAGGGCGAGATCATCGGAAACAAGTACACTTTCATTACACAACACCCCGAATGGGCTCCAACGAAAAGGTCGACCGCCAGCATTGGGCTCGTTTCCCCGCCTACAAACCGCTGTCTAAGAACCTGTCGCGCCCCGAGCTGGTGACCAAGGACTGGATGCACAAGGAGCATCTCTTCATGCGCTGGAAAGAGTACTTTCTTGTGCCCGACCACCGCGTCAGGACAATTAGCGGCGCCAGCTTCGAGGGCTTCTACTACATCTGCTTCAACCAGGTGTCTGGTGGCATTGAAGGCATCTACTTTCATGCAAAGAGCGAGAGGTGAGTGTCAAGCCTTGTACCCGGGCCAGGGCGTGGCTAACAAGGCTCCAGATTCCAGAAACTGCAACTAGAACATGTCCAGGACTTTGGGTGTCAGGGCGCCATCGAATTCCGATGAGTTAACGACTGCACGATTTGGCGATTTGCATTTTTTGGTTGGGCTTTAGCATTTGGCGTACTGTGGGTTCAACTTCTTGTATGGTATCTTTTGGCCACGGACCGTATGCAGCGTGCGACACGGTCGTACATATTCTTTGTCTGTAGTCGCGCGCCCGGGAACTTTTAGGTCGTATATTACGTCACCCGTTGAATCTGTGCTCGGTGTGGCGCCAACGGCTGTGTTCCCTCCACATGTCTTGACCCTGGAGCTAGCGAAAAAAAGCTTGATCCACATCAGCCTCGCTTCGTGATAGGTGACCCATCGACTACCATTACCTCAGCACCCTCCATTTCCTTTTTGACTGTCCTGACCTTGTCTTTTGGACCACTGTATACGCCCAACCCACCATGCCCGGCGAACCAGCAAAGCGCACCAGGCGCGAGGAATACAAGAAGTCGTTGCAGACCGACGACCAGAACGCCGCCCTGCCAAAGAAGAAATTCTACAGACAACGCGCCCATGCTAACCCATTTTCGGACCATTCGCTCTCCTAGTATGCCAGGCTCGTGAATTCCTTTTCGTGTTTCAGCTAACATGACGCAGTCCTAAGAGCCCCGCAGACATGGACTGGGCCAGCCTGTATCCCGCCTACGCCAAACACCAAAAGCAAGAGACGGGAGAAACTGCAAGCGAGTCACATGATGTGAGCTTGGACGAGCAACGAAAACTCAATGCTGTGACCAAGAATGTCGAGATAGCCGACATTGGCTGTGGGTTTGGCGGTCTGCTTTTTGCACTTGCGCCCAAGTTTCCCGACACCTTGATACTGGGTACGTGCAAGTCTGCACGATCACGCTCTCGTCCATATCGCTCTCGAGCCCTGGAACATGCCACTAACTAACATCCCGTTCAGGCATGGAAATCCGCATGTCAGTCACAGAGTACGTGCAGGAAAAAGTACGTGCTCTTCGCATCCAGAATGCCGCCACCAACGGCTACCAAAACGCTTCGTGTATCCGTGCCAACACGATGAAATTTCTACCCAACTTCTTCCAAAAGGGACAGTTGTCCAAAATCTTCCTCTGTTTTCCAGATCCCCACTTCAAGCAGCGCAAACACAAGGCCCGTATCGTGTCATACACGCTAAATTCAGAGTACGCCTATGTCCTCCGACCAGGCGGTATCGTGTACACAATTACCGATGTCCAGGATCTGCATGAGTGGATGGTGGAGCACTTTGAGAAGCACCCTAGTTTTGAAAGAGTAGAAAAGCGGTTCGAAGAGGGCGAGGGTGAGGATGGCGCAGGTATGGATGAGTGTGTCAAGGCCATGAGGGTGGAGACGGAGGAGGGCAAGAAGGTGGAGAGGAACAAGGGGTTGAAGTTTGTGGCGTGCTTTAGAAGGGTCGAGGATCCGCCGTGGCCTTGATGTGGTTGAAAATTAACGTTGTGTGCTTGCGGGAAGCATTTTACTCAGGAGAGAAGAACCGCGTGTCTGCGCTTTGAGAAAACTAAGGTTCCAAAAGATGTGCATAACCCGAGAGGATACGTTCACACAGAAATGAACACCGGCTGGTCTGGAAGGAAAGTTACCAGATGTCTTTTTCGTCTATCCATTGCTCTACTTGTTTGCGCCAAACAGGACCTCTATGATTTGCGCTTTCCCGAATCTCAATGTATGCGTCTATGTCTAAAGTCTCAGAGCTTGGGAAACCTCACCCTCAGAAACTGGTTTGGCCACGCAATATCCAGCCCCAGCTGCCACGCAACCCGAAGCACCCATTCCGGCTCCCTCATGAACTGCCGTGCAACCAAGACCACATCAGCTAGTGGCTCTTTGCCCTCGGTAACCTTGATCGCAGCCTGCGCCTCCTTTGCCAGCTCCGCATCGCCACTCTTCAAAATAGCCGCACCACCCTCCTCAACAATGTTCTTGGCCTGCTCAGCTTCGGTGATGAGGCCCACGGCGCCAATGAACATCCTGAGGTTGGCCTTTTTGAGCTCACTGCGGATCTGGGCCGCAATCTTGATCTGATAATCTTTGCTGTCAAACATGTTGATTTGCTGATCCGGGTGATTGCCTCCGCTGCTGACATCGAGGAGATCAACACCCAGTGCCGGAAGCAGTTTTGCGAGACGAATCGAGCTTTCGACGTCCCAAGTTCCATATTTCTTGCCTATCTCTGTGCCCTCCAGCCAATCTGTCGAGCTAATGCGGAGGTACAAGGGCATAGTGTCGGGAATGACTGCACGCACTGCCTTGATGATGTCGATAAGGAGACGAGTTCGGTTCTCAAACGACCCGCCGTACTTGTCTGTTCGCTGGTTGGTGACCGGCGAGAGGAACTGGTGGATGAGATAGCCGTGGGCACCATGAATCTCAATCACATCCACACCTGCCTTGACCGCTCTTTGCGCGGCGGCAGCCCAGTCTTGTACCAACTCTTCTATTTCTGATTCACTCAGGGCTCGAGGCGCCCAGTACCCGCTGCTCTCGTCGTCGGCTGCTTTGCCGTCCCAAACCCATTCCTGGCCGCCCATCGGCCCCACGACATTGGATGGCCACCCCGCAGCATCCACGTCGGCCTTGACGCTGACCTTGCGCTTTCCGTTTTGCGTCTTTTGCGCACCCGCTATCCAAGGGGCGCAGGTGCTCGCCTTCCTGCCTGCATGCGCCAATTGGATACCGCATTGAGCGCCCTGGCTCTTGATGAAATCCGAGACTCTTCGCAAAGCTGGGATTTGCGAGTCGCTCCAGAGTCCGGGACAATTTGGCGTAATACGTCCGTTGGGCTGGACACCCGTCGCTTCGATAAATACCAGACCGGCTCCTTTGAGTGCATAGTGGCCGAGTGTCGCGACGTGGTAATCGGTTAGCGCGCCTTCCGACGGGCCTTCGGCTGCGGTACTGTATTGGCACATGGGCGCTACCATAATGCGGTTTCGAAGCGTGGTGCCACGGATCGTGAGAGGCGTGAATAGTGTGGGAGTCGGGACATCTTGTTTGGCTTCAGGAGGTATAGTGCCTGGGCTTACAAGGTGCTTGGGTGTGAAGTAGGGGAGGCCGGGGGCGCCTTGATTGATATCTCGAGGTGCCATGGTGGGAAGACTACAGCGTCAAGTCAATCGAGGGGGTGCAGTCTACTAAATAGTTTTCACTTGGCGAATTAGTGAATTCCTAAGCGCAGCACACCATACTATTTGATTTATAAGAGCCTTGCTGAGTTGCCGAGGTACTTTGGCACCTTCCTTATCTAGGTAAGAAATAAGTGCATTTCATCTCGTCTCACCTCATCTCCACTGGTTTCTATGCGGAATGGTGATGATAGAGCAGCTAAAATACCAAAACGTCGAATCGAAGTACGTCATGGCAGTTTTACAGGTCCTCATTTTAGTTTAGAAAATAACGAAGTGTGATTTGTATACAGTTTTCTACTTATTAACAATACACGTCCTTCGTATCGAGCTCAGGGAGCCGAAACAGTTCGTACTCGCTATCTAGGTGTAGCAAGCTTACCTTGACATATAGATGTTTCTGTGTTTATGGGTTGTGTTCACGTCACGTGATTTGGGTGAGGAATGCCCTTCTCCAATAATTAACTAAGCAGTATGCATAAACGGCAATTTGCTTGTAGCAGTGCTTCTGATAAGTGGTCCGAGCTCACATGTTTCTTGTGCTTTTCATAGTTCACATTGCTTGGGGGTATGCCATGTAGACTGTCACGAAATGTGCGACATAAGAGCAAAAGGTTACTTATAGCTTACCATCCTGGGGTACTTATGTACCACACTCATACTAAGATTAAACCTAGCATGTAAGTGGGGACACTGTCTCGTTTTGACGCCTTGAATTGAAGCACAGCGGGCAGCAACCAGAAGACTCCTAGGCTGAATGTTGGGACCAACCGCTGAAACAAAGCATATATGCATGGCGTATTTGGGAACCGTTTATCTCACTACCTAGTCACCAAGTAAGAAGTGGCTCTGTACCCATATTTCCACGAGATCCTCTGTGAGTCGAAAACTCTGTTCAGACGCCCGGAACTGGGTCTCAAAATCAGCAAAGATTCGTTAAACAATTTGCCTCCAATCTTTCATACAAGAAAGCTTATTCCCAGACACTTGAATAGTAAAGAACAGTCTCGCTGTAGAATTGGCGCTACATATGGAGACAATGTACACAAGGAATCTTTTGTTAATTTTCGCGCAAGTACGATCGTCGAAACTGGGATATTGTAGTGTAGTGCCAGTAAACTGCGAATGTACCTCGGGTGAAGGTTGCTAGGCTCTACTGTATATGACGAGATAACAACCAGACTTACTTTATGTTCTTCAATGGCGTTGCTTCGATACATGGTTCGTGGCTCGCTCGGATTACAACCTGTCCTTTCTGTTGTGGCTCTTGCGCCGTTATCGTTACTTTTTGGAGCGACTTCCAGGAAACAAGAAACGTCACAAGCAAGGTTAAAGTGACATTCAATGCAAGTAATGGCTGTGGTAACCTACCTCTGTCTGGATTGTTGGAAACAGAAGAGGTGTGAGTTAAAAAGTACCTGACGAATCCAAGACCATAACCTTAAGATGTGTAATGGACAACGTCCCAAGTCTGCCAAAGACACGGGAAAGACGTATGAGGCTGATTGTGAAACTGGGTTAGGAGATGCAGGGTCCAGTGCTTGTATCTCGGGTGCGAGTACGCGTGACTGCGCGTCTGTCATGGATCGTCATCTAGTCTCAATGACGTCAACGGTTGGCCGTCCCATATAGTCGCCAGCCATCGTCCGTGGTACTTTAAACAGCCATACTCTTCAAATCTCTAAGCTTTGAAATTCACACATCAACATAGGTTAGCCTACAAAACCTTCAACAAAAAAGATATCCCAATACCAACATCATGTCTGCCGCACCAAACCAGCCCGGCCTCGTCTCCAGCCACGCCCAATACGTCAAGGGTGCTGCTGAAGTAAGTACCATCTCACGCTCTCTGCGGTTCCGTACATCCAAAAAGCCATGGACTAACTATTTTCGAAGGAGACCATCGGCAATGTGACGGGCAGTGAGCCATGGAAGGCATCAGGTGCCTCGGACAAAGAGCAGGCAGTCAACGCTATGAAGGCGGCGTCAGCGAACCGCGATCCGCAGCAACAAGGAATGGGTAGCCTCGAGGAGAAGGCTGGTAACCTAGTTGGATGTGAGGGCATGCAGAAAGAGGGCGCCCAGAGCAAGCAGTAGTCCATTTAAGTCTGCTTATGAAGATGCGTAACACGTAATGTAATGAATATATATGAACAAAGAAAACAAGCGCATGTTTAGTCTACTGCCTGCTATTGTGCCTTTCAATCAAACGAGTAGCAACAAACGTCCAAGCTATTGTATGCATTGTTGTCGCGCCCAGCCTTGACAAAGGGAAGACGTGAAAGGCGGGTGGGGAAGCACGGCCCGCCCACGAGACTTGAGCTTCGCGTTCTGCCCCAAGTTATCACCACCATCTCCAACCACTACAGCCAAGATGCCGCCCCCAGTCCGCGCGCGTCCGATCAAGAAGGACGACTTTGAGGCGACTTTCAAGAAACTCAAGACATCCGTCTACCAGGACAGCGCGCGCCCAGCCGCCGTCTCCTCGTCGCACTACATCCGCTCCATATCCTGGAATGCTTCTGGTACTTTTATCGCCACGGGAGCTGCAGACAAGACATTGCGCATATGGAATCCCGAGAAGACAAACGTCAAGAATTCGACAGAGCTTCGTACTCCCAACGTGCCGCCGCTTACCAACCTCGAGCGCGTGGCCTTCCACCCCATCAACGAGAATGAGCTCGCAAGCTGCAGTACCGATGGTATGGTTAGGTTCTGGGACATTCGCTCCAAGGCTAGCGTCGGTGAGGTCAAGGTCGGCGAGCAACCCTTTACACTGGCATGGGCGCCAGACGGCAACGAGATTGTCGTAGGAAGAAAGGTCCGTAATCGTAGTCCTTTATTTGTTTTCTGCCCAAGCTCTGACTTTTCTTTATTTCATTAGGATAACCTCCTCGTCAATGTCGACCGCACAGCTCTCAGCATCGTCTCAGAACACCGCCAACCCCTCCAGACTAATCAATGTGTCTTTGACTGGTCTGGCAACCACCTGTACTCGACAGCTGGCGATGGCAGCGTTAGATTACTGCGGTACCCGACATTTGAAAATGCGCTTACGCTCAACGCCCATACTTCTGCATGCTACGCCGTCTCCATGTCACCGAGCGGCGAGTACCTGGCAGCTGGCGGTGGAGATGCGTTGGTTTCGCTCTGGGACACACAAGAGTGGATTTGCGTGAGAACATTGGAATTGACTGGAGGCCTCGTTAAGACCGTGGATTTCTCCTTCGATGGCAGCTACGTCACAGCAGGATCCGATGACAAGGAGGAAAAGAAAATTCGCATCGCACACGTAGAGTCCGGCGAGATTGTACACACTTTCGATGTTCCAACACCGGCAGCGCACGTTGCATGGCACCCTTGTCGATACATCTTAGCATACTCAGCCGACAACTTGGGCCTGAAGATTGTTGGAGGCATCAGCTAAGTGGGCGTAGCGAAAGGGAAGGGAAGCGAGAAGAATCTTTCATCAGTTAAGAGCGCAAATGATACCCAATTGTTCGGATTCCACGCGTCGCGTCGCACTTCCCTCTTCAACCGCGGCCTTTTTCTGAATGTGACGCAATCGTGTCGCCCTAGCTCGGTAAAGGAAGGGCTTTGGTATCCTTGTTCTTGTTCTTGTATAAGCTGCCGTCTTCAACATAAACTGAACTTGCGCAATCCTTTCACTTTGAACCGGGCCACCATGGACGTCACAGCTCCGATACAACCGAACAATCTCTTCTCGGCAAAGGGATTGGTAGCAGTCATTACTGGCGGCGGAAGTGGTACGTTTCCAAGCTCCGAGCTACCCCACTATGCCCCGCGGCCTCGCATCTTCACGCGTAAGCTATTATACTATCCCGACAGAGGCTCATTTTTACAGGTCTTGGACTTGCTATTGCTTCTGCACTTTACCAAAATGGCGCGGAAAAGATTTACATCCTCGGTCGCCGGCAAGACGTACTTCGCAACGCTATTACCAAACTTCAGTCGGATGTAGCATACAAACCACACAGCACTTCAATACTCAAAGATATTGTATGCGACGTGACTGACCTTGAGTCTGTAAAAGCAGCCGCCAAATTCGTAAAGGAAGACATAGGCTATGTCGATGTATTGATCAACAATGCCGGGGTTCTCGGTCCAAAGAACGGACAAGATATATACAAAGCCGAGTCGATTCAGCAGCTGGCAGACACCATGGTATACGGCTGGGATGGTTGGCAAAGTGCCATGGCTATCAACACCCAATCCGTCATTGGTGTATCTGCCACCTTTCTACCTCTCCTTGAAGCAGCCAACACACGACGCGGATGGGCACCTGGTAAAGTTACGGGTACCGGCAATCCCCGCGCCCGGGATACCTCCAAATTATCGCAGAATGGCATCGACGCAGATGACGACCGCATGGCACACATCATCACTGTCGCCTCAGTCGCCTCCTATATGCGTTGGGTCTCCGCCGGTCTTGCTTACAATGCCAGCAAATCCGCCGCAGCCCATCTCGCCAAGATGATGAGTACCTTCTTGTCCGAGTGGGGAATACGAAGCAATATTGTCTGTCCTGGTCCTTACCCAAGTGACATGACAGCTGACATTCGTCCTGTCTACGGCACCAACCAAATCCCTCAAGGTAGAATGGGTGGTATAAATGACATTGCCGGCTTGACTCTCTTCCTAGTAGGCAAAAGCGGTGCGTATATCAACGGCACCGCCCAGCTTACGGATGGTGGAAGGGTGAGCGTGTTTCCCTCTACGTACTAAGTAAATAGACTCTACATATAGTCTGCTAGCAAGTAGAACGTATGTACAGTCATTCAAGAAGAGAGCTTTAAAGTGAAATGTCTTAGAAACTACCAAGAAAGCATGATACTACGGTCAAAATTGTTTCCCAACCCATAATTTGTGAGATGATTGTGAACCCAAAAAGTGAGAGTGCAAGTCACCTCCTATTGCAGCTGTTCTGAAATAGACATTTCTAAGAATTTATTAAACTCAAAGACGCAAAAACGGCAGAAAACAGCTCACACTTGCTATTGTATCGCCTAAATCCCACAACTCATGATGTGATGTGATATTGTAATAGAATCGACGGACATCTGTAATGACTACTCATCCCGGCATACATCGTGGAGGTGCATCATCTCGTAAACAAAGGCCTAAACATTACGTTTCTGCGAAACAGCTCGATATGCCTTTTGCGTCTTTGTGCCAGCTCTTATCCATCCATCCACCCTGGATACAAGGTTCTCGTATGAGAAGAGGCGTGGGCACATGGTGATGTAGCAACACTTGTATTTCAATCATCCTGAGTGTGAACACGAACTGCTTTTCTCCCGTTTCTATTGGGTAAAAAGCAAATTTTCATCATTTTTGCGTGGTAAACGTGCTCTTTAAGCAAGGTCGTCAAGCCGCGGTCGTTTCTTCAGGCCTCAGCTGGCGCCGAAGGACATACCATTTCAAGCATGACACACTTTCCTCAGTCATCATCCAGAGCGTTGAGCATGTTCATAATAGATAGCTGTGTGCACACCTGAGCTCTCGGAGCGGAATTCATCGGTTGCATAGTCGTGTCCAGTCTTGGAGGTAGAGGGCTCGTCGTGTTGTGTCCCTTACTGACAGCTTGTTTAGGTATGTAGCTAGCATATTGACTGGCCATCTCCCATGAACCAGTGTTATCCGTACTTTTATGGTGTTGAAACCGAAGCATCGGCTCACTGTCTTGAATGAACCCTGTGCCACACTGGGACGGCCGAGGTCTTAGAAAGTTGGCATCCAGTTCCGTGGGCGGTTCAATGCCACCTGACACGCCGGATAGCTCTGGTGCTTGATTAAACTGCCCTCTCTTGGAAGTAACCTCATTGGGGAGGAGTTCAAAGGGACTGACAGGTCCAGCGGTGTTTGTTGCGCTCATTGCTACGGGTACGCTTTCCAGCTCTGGGATGTAATAACCTGGCTGTTGGGAA
Organism: Curvularia papendorfii; assembly: GCA_000817285.1. Classification (NCBI taxonomy): domain Eukaryota; kingdom Fungi; phylum Ascomycota; class Dothideomycetes; order Pleosporales; family Pleosporaceae; genus Curvularia; species Curvularia papendorfii. The sequence continues at coordinate 14,468 of JXCC01000191.1, forward strand.
TCAACGTTTACACAAGCCCATGCTTGCGGCTTTCTATCCAAAGGTTCCTCAGTCGGATCATGAATTGGTTTTACTTCCAAGGGTGTGCCATCCAGGGATGAGCTCTTGGCCGTTCCAGGGAAAGCATTTTTCGAATGCGCGACTACATAGGTGGGTGGAGGAGACACCACGATGGGATCTAAATGTGCAAGTAGCACCGAAGATGGTTTTGATTCCAGGTTTCTGCGCTGTTCTGTATGCGGCGACGACGCGGTGCTGCTTCACTATCAGCGCCAGCAACCGAGACGAATATTACTCTGCCCATGCGATCAATAGCGCAAACAGAAACATACCTCCGTTTAGCTTCAGAGCATTGCTGTGATATTGAAATACAATTTTTTGCTTGCCTGAGTGAATGAGGTGAAAGAAGGTCCTCAAATCGGATAACATCGTGATATGTCGGTGGTTCTGATGTGACCGGAATTTCTTCCAGCGGGACGAGGAAATTTAAAACGTTCGAAAGCTGTTGATGACAGACGGAAAGTTCTGTTGTCCCGTTTTTCAGCTTTTCATGATCGTTGAATACCCATCGTACCCGTGTCTCAAATTTGATTGATCCAGTGGCTTCCTGATCAACGCGCGCCCGTTCTACCCATTTTCCAATCCGTGTAGCGCTTTTTTGGTGCTCGTTACTGCGCTTTGAATCCATGCAAATTTAGCCGGAACGCCGATTAACTTCTGCTGCACGACTTTGACTTGGAGGAGACGCTCAACTTCATGTAGATCGGTTCGTACAACCTGAATAGTGCGAACAAACACCTCGTTCTCACTTCCTACTTCAGCTAGACGAAGGGCGTACTCTGCAAATTTGAAGGCAGTACTGATGCCGGAGAAGATTGCTGAGGCAGTGCTAAGGTCCATGGGGTGCTGTAGTCACTATGTTTCAACTGTGCAGGCTCCTCTCCCCGGATCTATGTGCGAAGGCACGGCTGAGTCAGAATACCTGTAGGCTTGAGAAGCTCCAGCGATAAAACAGTTGAGTCACTCGATCCTTTCACAATCAGAATTCGGTAAGGCTGGAAAAATAATGATCGCGAACAGAAGTCACTCTTGCGGGTAAGAGCTGCGTTCATGGGCGGTGTGCGGACCGCCTAGACAAGGGGTGATGGCTTACAGTAAACAGCGACTAGTTTGTGAAATGCCTACTATGACTAGTTAGCAATCACCTCGTGTGTCACAAGATACATTTGGCCCCACATCTTGAATTTTCCGCTTCTTCCTAGGCCGCGGAGCAGGGCTTAGATGGCGAGGCCCAGCAATACACTGGTCGAGACCTTCAAGAGTATGGTCGGTGTTCGCGTTCGTGATCGAAGCGAGACTGCAAGCCAAGCTGAATGCTAGTGAAAGCTTCAATGGATAGATAGCCGAGCTGAAAGCAGGCTAGATGTTAGCCGCCCAGCCATCGATCGCCACGGTAATGGCCAAAGACCGCTAGTGTTTGAAAGGGTGAAGGGGCTATACTAGCGCAAGGGCTTTTGCACGATCGGCCAGAGCATTTGTTGACGTCGCAGCCATCATCCATCACTTCTTTATTAGCAAATATTAGATTACAGACTGGGATAGTGCAATTCAGCCTCAATATCAGCCTGTGCAGCCCTCCGTTCTCGCTTGTAGTGACACATTAGATGTCTGGCCGCGGAGAGGCTCACTAAACAGCTCAGACCCACGTACATGTTGCGTGCACTCACACCTCCCCTGTCTCCATCACTTCCTTCTCCCAGATCACTTTGGGCGGAACCAACGGCTCTGCACCACTATCTACTGTCTGAAGCAGCGCAGGAAATACTGTCAGGCCGCCTTTCGGGATGGCGAAGTCAAAGCAATATGATCCCGGCTGCGAGAATAACAATAGGGATAAATTGCCAGCCTTGTGCAGTATCATCTCCAAATTCTTTTTGCGTTGGACCCCATCAGAGCCTGCCGATACAAACGGATCCAGCACGCAACCGAGATCGGCCAGGGCTTCCACGACAGCCTGCTGCGAGACCCCTTGCTTGCCTTGATTCTGTTGCAGCAAGACGCTTGTGATGACTTTCCACTTGCTAAAGAGAGTGGTGCTAGCTGGAAGACATCAGCTTATCATCTGTAGAAAGGAGGTCAACGCGACTATCATACCAGCATTCTTTCCCATGTCGTCCGCAAGGATACTCGCCAAAGGCGATAGTACTGGAGGAAGAAGATTCGACGGGTTCTCGAGGCCAACTCTTGCCAGTATTGTCCATGCAACGAAGAGACGTAAGGCATGAGTTCGGGTTGATGGATCAACCAAAGCAGCTACAAGTGTCGAGCTGGAGACACCAGTAGCTGTTCCTAAGAGATCTATTCGCAACGTGTTGCCGTGTTCAA
>JXCC01000192.1:0-15958 GCA_000817285.1 Curvularia papendorfii
GTACTATCAGGATCGTTTATGACATGTTTTCATGACATTCGACTCTTGGCGTCTTCTTGCTGCAAGGAAATCTGGTTACCGCGAGAGTATGCGGAACCCCTAGATAGAAACGCTCTCTCAAATAACATGTCAACTTCTCAAAAGTCCCCACGTCCTCTACCACCCCTACCCCTTCTGCCACCGCGCTTCTTGCGGTCCCAGTTGCCCCTAAAACCGCGACCGCCTTGGTGACCATTCCTCTCATCACGTTCGCGTTCCTCCTCTTCCCTCTTCATCATCTCACGCTCGCGTTCTAGTTTCTCCGCCTCGAGCTCTTCCGCGCTCTTCTCCACACGAACTTCAGGCTTCTTGAGGTCTGTAGGATATCGTGGGTGTGCTCCGTACTTGCAGCCCTTGCCCTCGGGGCAGAAACCGCACAGATAGAACGGACATAGTTTCTCTTTCTTGTTATGCTTCAGAGCGCAGTGTGGGCCAAGTGGGCAGAAGCCTCGATCGTAGTGTGGACATGACGGGCGTTTCGCGTCAGGATCTAGGTGGAGGTATAAACAATCGTCGCCGTTTGAACAGGTTTGTGTCCGGGCGTAATAGGAGCATTCAGGCATTCGTCGGAGGTTGTATTCGTGAAGAAACTCGCATGTTTCGCCTTTCTTACAGAGACCGCGCAGCCAATGTTTGCATACGAGACTAAGAACTTTAGTCAGTTTCTAACATCAATACGTGTGATATTACTAGCTGCGTACTTGTTGTAAGATGAGGAGACATTGTGCTTGTTTGGACATTTACTGCCATCTGGACAATGGCCTTGGAGATATGCTTTGCAGGTTGGGCGATCAGGATTGAGGCCAAATCGGTATTCACGTCTAAGAAACTCGCTGAACTTGAAGTTGTATTGCGGCGGCCGAGCCTCCGAAGATTTCTGTTCAGACGCCGGCGCCGCCATTGATGTCATGACCTCAGTCATTGTTGGCGCGCTTTATGAGAGCGCGTAGAAAGTTGGTTTTCAGTAGCTGATGAGTCCAATCACAATCCGAGTCGCCGTGGCTTATTGCTTGTAGATGGACGGTGTTAGGTATTGTGATTCGAGACAATGCGCAATCTCAAATCTTCTGTAGAAGCCTGTAGCTTTGTGGGGTTGCTGGAGAGAGCAGTTGTATATGTAGTCGGATGTCGACATAAGCGGCTCGCCAGACAGCCTACCTGCGGGATCGACAGCGCGAAAACACGTGAGCGCCAAGCAGCACATCAGACCTCCTCCATACGCCTGCACTTCTCGTGCAACTTGTCGGATCAGTACTGCAAGACGCTTCCGTCCTACTTTACTACTCGGTCCTTCTCTTGTGGTGACATACAGACTGCATCTCAAATTCGTGCGTGCCGTCTACCCGGCTGCCACCACTGGCACCGCCTTGGGACCCCACACCTACGCTGCGCCACATCTTCCACCTCACTTCCTGTGCCCGCCGATGCTCAACGGAGGCGTGCGCATCACAGCCACCGTCTGTAACCAGTAACGCCTGTCCTCTAATGCATCTGGATACGATTGTCCTTGCCTCTGCTTTCTATTCTCGAGATGTGACATCGGAAGCTTCTCCACTACTACTCCAGCGTGTGACGTACTATCTATAACACGCACTTTCACTTTCGTTTTCTTCATCCTTGTGCAGAACTGAAACGCTTGGATTTAACCTTTTCGATTCGTTTACATTTTAGTGTGTCAGCGTCCAGATCACGAGAATGCTGTATTTCGGAAGATCGCGGCCTGGCCTATGGAGAACGAAGCAAAGCACCCCTGGCTCACACTATTCATGGATCTTGGCCAACGCCATTATTTTGGTAGCTCACCAAGCTGCCAGGCTGGGCTTCACCGTCTGATTGAATGTATATCAAGAATCAGCTACACCAAGCCTAACAGGGAAGACTTCGCCTGTTCCAGGCTAAGTGGGGAGTCCGTCAACATCTAATGCGATCACCAGTGGATTACATGATTGAGCAGCCTGTGATGCCGTTCATTGACTCCACATGTATATACAAGACCATCCAGAACATTCTTCGGAATTCCCTCAGACAAATGATTGTTCTTCACACACTATCATTTCTAGTTCATTTCTCTTGACTTGTATAAGCAGCCAGACGACGCATTCACAGCCACAGTCTTCCATTACGTACAAAACCCCACACATCCTTTCAGATGAATACCAAGTCACATTGTTGTCTGCTGACAGGTTATGCACAGCTTCCGATACCCGCCAGACTCTGATCCTTCAAGTCCAGATACGGGTCTCTCCTGCAGGGTACCCTGACGTGCAGCAAGCTAAGCATTTAGCTGACGACGACCGATAATGAGCCGAGACTACTTCAACCCGCCTGGTCACGACACCCCATTTTCCACACCACTGCAAACTATGTACTGGAACGGCGTGTACTACCCTAACTGGCGAATCTATCGCAACCAGCCGCCCGTGTCGCTGAACTACGATGTCATCTCGCATGTCTTCTATGCGTTTGCCTGGTACTTTGTATTTACGAAATGCTAGACACATACGCTAACACGAGTTTAGGGTAAAGGAAGACGGGACAGTATACGTACGTTTGTTGGACTTTTCGGCATGTCCTATACTAACTTGCTCTACAGCTGAGCGATGAGTGGGCTGATGCACAAATTGATGTCCCGGGCGCTGACGACATTCCTGCAACCAAGGGTTGTCTGAACTCATTTGCACTTCTCAAGAGGAAGTACACGAGGTTACGAGTCGTGCTCTCCGTTGGTGGCGGCGGTAAGGGTAGTGAGCCATTTGCGGGTGTTGCTCGGGACCCAGCCCGCCGTGAGCGCTTTGCCCAGTCGTCATTAGCTCTAGTGCAGCAGTTTGGTATTGATGGAATTGACAGTCAGTACACCCATATATCAGTAATCAGACAAGCACTGAACCAATTGCAGTTGACTGGGAGCACCCGTCTGATGCCAGCCAGGGCCAGGACTACATTGCTCTGCTAGCCGCGATCCGGCAGTATCTTCCAGCTCCTCAGTACACCCTGTCCTCAGCTCTTCCAGCAGGAGAATGGGCTCTCCAGCACATCAACCTAGGGCATGCCGCACAGTACCTGGACATGGTTAACCTCATGGCGTATGACTACTCCGGGCCGTGGGTGTCGAAATGCGGTCATCAGGCACAGCTCTATACACCGCATATTCCACATAGCCCTGAAGCTGCCATCTCATGTCATTCTGCTGTTTCGTACATGGTGCGGCAAGGTGTCCCGAGGCACAAAATTGTCATGGGCGTACCAGCGTACGGTCGAAGTTTTACGGGTACCCGCGGTATAGGCCACTCTTTCTCCGGACAAGCGGGAGAAGAAGGTACATTTGAGTACCGAGATCTGCCACGGCCGGGTGCAGAGGAGCATGTGGACGCACAGCTTGGTGCAGCTTACTGTGTCGGAGGCGATGGGGGTTTAGTCACTTACGACAACCCACATACTGTAAGAATGAAGGCAAACTATGTAAGACAAAACGGACTTGGTGGACTATTCTATTGGACCGGAACGGGAGATGCTAGCTCACTCACACAGAAGGATCGCAGTCTCGTATACAATGGCTTTCTTGCTCTGTTTCAACAGTAGTTCAACACAGATAATATACGCCTTTCCCCTGGTTGATCATAATATCACAGTTGCTAGATGTTCACTGGTCAGGGTGCTCCTTGAAAGGGTATCTACGATGCATCGGTGATCATGTCATATGGACCATAACGGGTTCTGTTAAGGCTGTACGTTACATGGAAGATCACGTGGTGCACTCAGACCTAGGGTTCCGAGTAGGCACAATCGTAACCCCTTTTTTGTTCAGCCTTACAACCGATCTAGTTTGCTCACCAACTAATTGTATTTTATAAAATTGGCATGCCAGCTTGTATACTCTGTGTGGCGTTGGATCATTGGTTTTCCCACCAGGGTGCGAGTCGACTATTAGACCCTGGATTGGGTTGGAGATGGGCTGAAAGCACGGATAGCTACGTACACCCCCCACGCTTCCTTAGTAACAACGTAGCTGCTATACTGCACGCATGCTACTTTTGTGTAGCAGGAAACAATACCAATCATAAAAGTGACCGAAGCTGTTTTTCGTTTCCCTTCTTTCCACTCGGCGTGCTTCGCCTTTCGCAACGTGTGCAACAGCGTATCGCGAGCGAGGGCGCATTGATGCGGACTCCCGCCAACCCATATGCCTGGCCTTTCTCCCTCTCTGGAATCTAGTACGCACGCCAACCTGTAGTGTCCGGAATCATGGATTCGGCGCTGACGCTCAATGCAGCTGAATACGACCCCATTGACCACCTCAACGCTATCTTCTCTCACCCCGCTACGCTCGCCTCCGTCTCTGCCACCTCCGAGGCTCTCCGCAGCTACCAAGATGATCTCGACGAGGACATCGCAGCCGTCGTCGCGTCACAGTCCAGCTCCGATGCGGACAGTGTGCAACGTATACAGTCCGCGAAGGCGGAACTGGCCGACCTATTCAAGCGGATCGAAAGCGTCAGGGAGCGGGCAATGCAGACGGAGCAGACCATCACCGAGATGACTGCGGACATAAAGCGCTTGGACAGCACAAAGAAGAACCTGACCCTCTCCATGACGGCCCTGAAGCGGCTGCAGATGTTGACGACGGCCTACGAACAACTACGTAGCCTGAGCAAATCACGGCAGTACCGAGAGTGCGCCCAGCTACTGCAGGCGGTCTTGCAGCTCGTGGCCCACTTCAAGAGCTATCGCTCGATAGATCAGATTGCTACCCTGAGCCGTAATGTGGCAGACGTGCAGGGCGAGTTGCTAGAACAAGTCTGCGAAGACTTTGAGGTGACATTTGCCAAGGGGGAAACGGCTCAACGAAAGGCTATGCTTGCAGAAGCTTGCCTCGTTATAGATGCGCTCGGCGAGCATGCGCGGACACGACTTATCAATTGGTATTGTAACACGCAGCTTCGCGAGTACCGACAGGTTTTCCGTGGCAACGATGAGGCAGGTTCCTTAGACAATATCGGGCGGAGGTACAGCTGGTTTAATCGCATGATGAAGACCTATGATGTCGAGCATGCCTCCATTTTTCCAGCCTATTGGCGTGTAAACGAGATGCTGGCCAACTCGTTTTGCGAAGGCACGCGAGAAGACTTCAAGTCCATACTGCAGAAATCTGTACGACGAGGCGACGGTCAAAGTCTGGACGTTACACTTCTTCTCTCATGTCTTCAGGAAACTCTTGATTTTGAACAAAGCCTGGAACGGCGATTCTCCAATGAGGTTCGTCAGAAGAGCACAAAGCCGGTCCATATATACTTACGCTGTACAGTCTCGTTCCTCGATAGATACCATGACTTCCAAGGACGATCGATCTCATGGTTTCAGCCAAGCTATTTCTGAAGCTTTTGAGCCTTATATGAGCCTCTGGGTAGAGTCTCAAGACAAGTATGTGCCACAAGAGCGGCTAGGATACATTTTTCTAACAACTCAGACAACTTGCAAGCCTTATACCAAAGTACCGACAGCAGCCTTTACGGAACCCGGAAGAAGAATTTTCGCACCAAGCGGTCATACCTTCATCGACAGAGTTGTTCCACTTCTACCGCATGACTCTGGCACAGTGCGCCAAACTCTCCACTGGGACAAGGCTACAGGAACTATCTACAACTTTCGCCAAATACCTGGACCAGTACGGACAACAAGTACTCTACTACTTTCTCAGCGAAAAGTCGGGTGCTCAAGGGCCATCTATTGAAGATGCCGTCCTCATTCTCAACACTGCAGACTACTGCTACGTTACTTGCAATCAGCTAGAAGACAAGATCAAAGGTCGCATAGATGAGGAGTTTAGAGAAAAGGTAGACCTGCAAAGCCAAGCTGATGCATTCATGGGTATCGCTAGTGCGACAGTACGTATGCTAGTTCGAAAGGTCGAAATTGCATGCGAACCCAGCTGGCGGGAGATGCGCAATACGCCGTGGGCAAAGCTGGAGAGCGTTGGTGACCAAAGCACATATGTTGCCGAGCTTCTGCGCCATGTCAAGGAGAGGTCTGGTGAAATTCTCAAATACCTCCACAAGCAACAATATGCGCGGGCATTCAGCGATAACCTCGTTGACCTGATGGCGTCCACATACATTGCCAACATTGTGCAATGCAAGCCAATTTCTGAGGTTGGGGCAGAGCAGATGCTGCTGGATTCATATGTCTTGAAGAAGGGATTGACAGAGATACCTACGCTCAACGATGAGCCCGGTACAGCGCCACCGGCCAGGTATGCACTTCACCAGACCTGTTACTTCTTACTGAAACGAATTACTAAACAAATGGGTTTAGTTTTGTTAAACGCGTAAACCAGTCAACCTCGAAGATCGATCCTCTTCTCAAGACGCTGCAGGTCCGCCCCTCACCGCCCGAAGCCCTTGTACAAGCCTACCTGATTCACATTGCCGACAAGTCCGACACCAACTTCCGCAAGGTGCTTGAGCTCAAGGGGATTCGCAAAGCAGAGCAAACCCAACTCTTGGACCTCTTTGCTGTTTTCCGAGCCTCGCCTAACCACGCAAATCTCGTCCAGAGTTCACCATTCCTCACGCCTCTGTTGATCCAGAACAACACGGGCGTAGGTAGTGCAGCTGGAAGCGTCATGAGCACACCGAGTCTCAGCGGCGGCAGGTTCGATGCAGCGGGACTTGGGAACATGCTTGTTAACGCGGCAAGGGATGGAGTGGATCGGTTTGGTAGCCCTGCGCCTGGGCAGCAGCAACAGCAGGCGGGTGGTGGTGCGGATACCGGAGCGAATTTGGAGAGCAATCTGAAAAATATCGGAAAGTTCTTCAGGAGAGACGTTGGGTTCAGGGGATTTGGGCGTAGCGAAGATGGACGGTAGAAGCAGTGGTTTAGCTCCGGGGCATCGTACCGGATACAATTCAAGGAAGATGGAATGATTGTTGAATGTGCATGTTGCTTTGAAATTTGGGTATCATAATTAGGAATCGCCGGCTCCCCCCCCCCCCCCCCATTTGGAAGACTCAGTATGAGTTAGAGCGTTGCGAACTCAGAACACAAATTCAAGGGTCATATGCGGGACTCGCCATCTTCCTGCTGGTCCTCGCCCTCTTGATCACCCATAAAGACATCTTCGCTTACTATCCCACCCTCGCCATCACTAATCACCATAGCCTCCCTCCGTCGGCGTCGCACATCTCTCTCAGAACCACCCATACCGCCAGCCTGTGCGCGGCTCTCCATCAAACGCCACCCGCCTCTCGGCGTATGCGGTGCAAGCGACGAGTCCCTCCAGACGCCCATGTCGCAGAGTAGGTTGAGAGCCAGCTGGGCACGATGCACCACCTCTTCGTCCTTGCTGTACAGATCCTTGATCAGCAGGTCCTTTGCCGTTTTAGAAGCATAGAAGCGCGTGCAGAGGATCTTGGTGGCCGAGGCACGGATGTCATTGTTGTGGCTTGTTGCGAGGGTTAGCAGCGAGGATGTCTTGATTGCGTCTTCTTGGTGAGTGGGGGAGCTGGGGCCCGGACTCGAAGGTATGGTACGGCGTTGTGAGGGTATGTTTTGGGGGTTACGGATCGCTGTAAGGGTGCGCATGTTCTGGAGGCCGTGGGAGACTTGCTGCACGGCTATGAAGGTGAAGACGCCTGGTAAACAGCCAAGTCAGTGCCTGGTGGGCCGAGGGCACGAATAATGTAGAGGGAAGAGCGCACCTAGGCCGAGCCAGAGCCAGTGGTCAGGGATGTTGGGTGCCATGGCCGCGAAGTGTTGTTCATGTTTTGCTGTGTGTAGGGTTGAGGTTTGGAGGCATTATGGCATTGTCTTCTGCAGTGGTGCGGCCGAACGATGATGTCGGAAGTCGCGTGCGGTGTGGGGAGAGAGGGCGGCAGGGCTGTCGCGCTAAGCCGACCCTTGTCGAACTTTTGGCCCGCTGAAATAATTTCATGCTAACGCCCATCTCGTGTCGCCTGCGAGTCCTCCCCTTCGCCGCACCCGCATTCACGACTTGGAAAAGGCTTTTACAGCCTTGAGAGGACCGCATTTGGAAAAATGCCGCCTTCGCAGCTGAAGCGGCTGAAAACCTCGCTCCGCGAGCAGGGCATCACCGGTCCGCAAAAGTCCAAGAAACAGAAGAAGTCGCAATCCAAGAACGCCGACCACCGCGAACGAAGAGCCTCTGCGCTCGCCTCAATCCGCGAATCCTTCAATCCATTCGAGTTCAAGCACCTTGCGCGCCCCATAAGCATGAGTACGTCTCTGCGCAGGCTGAAAATGCGCCCAAGAAGATTCTCGGTAGGCCTGGCGTCACCAAGAGTCAGGGCGAAGAGGCCCGTAGGAAGTCGCTGCTGCCAGAAATGCACCGCAAGAACAAGGTCGGAGGCATCCTAGATAGACGAATTGGAGAGGATGACCCGACAATGAGCCTCGAGGACAAAATGATGGCGCGCTTTGAGCGGGAGCAGCAGCGCAAGAGAGGTGGCAATGTCTTTGATCTCGAGGACGACGCTGACGAGGTCGAGCTTACGCACGGTGGACAGACGCTGCGTTTTGACGACGACATTGGTGAAGAAGACTACGACGCGGCAAGTATCGCTGGATCGAGCGATGACGAGGATGGCTTCCTGAAAAAGAAGAGGCGGAGAGACGACGTGGACGGTGAGGCTGGCGACGACGTTCCCGCAGAGGAGCAGCCGGAGAGGAAAAAGAGCAAACAGGAGGTCATGAAGGAGGTTATAGCCAAGTCGAAACAGCACAAGTACGAGCGTCAGGCACAGAAGGAGGACGACGAGGAACTGAGAGACGAGCTCGACAAGGATCTCAACGACGTGTTGACTGCCCTGCGGGGACACATCAACAAGAAGCCAGAGCCTGAAGCGCCTAAAGCCTCGCAGCTCAACGACTTTGGCATGAACGCCGACCGCGCAGCACTCCTTGCTGGAGCTACACAACAGGATAAAGATAGAGAGTACGATACTAGGGTCCGCCAGCTGCTGCAAGACCAGCGTGCAAAGCCGACCGAACGAACAAAGACAGAAGAGGAAAAGGCCAAGGAGGAGGCCGACCGCTTGAAGGAGCTTGAGCAAAAGCGCATGAAGAGGATGCGCGGAGAGCCCGTTAGCGATGATGAGGAGGAGCCTCGCAAGAATGGCGCTCATGAGCCCGAGGAAGATGAAGATGAAGATGAAGACAGCCTCCCAGACGACGCTGCTGAGTTTGGACTCAAAGCGCCTGGCCAACTCCGGCCAGAGGGTGTTGACGATGAGGACGATTTCATCATGGATGACGACCTCATCGCTACCGATTCTGAAGCTGACATTTCCGACGAAGAATCTGAGGCCGGCTCCGCTATCGATGACACTATGGCCATGGACGACGAGGACGCTGATTTTCTCAAGGACGTCATGCCCGAGCGCAAAGAACAACCAAAAGCTGTTAATGGTGTGCTCACCCTGAGTGCTGAGCCTTCATCGAAGCTGGCCTATACATATGCATGCCCTCGCTCACACGAAGAACTGTTGAAAGTCTTCAAGGATGTTGCTACCAACGACACTTCGACTGTTATTCAGCGGATACGTGCACTTTATCATGCTGGCCTGCATGCAGATAACAAGAACAAGCTTGCTGATTTTGCTTGCGCGCTCATTGATCATATCTCATACCTTTCGAATCAGACCCCTGCCGCGCCCTTGGCCGTGATCGAGGCTATTATTCGTCACGTTCATTCAATGTCGCGTTCATACCCTGTTCAGATCGCGACCAGATTCCGAGAACATTTGAAGCAATTGCAGGTCTCGAACGACCCTACGCCAGGTGATCTCGCGCTCTTGTCGGCTATTGGATCTATCTTTCCTACCTCTGATCATTTCCATCAAGTTGTGACACCAGCCGTTACCCTGATGGCGCGCTGGATGGGTCTTACTTCGCCAGCTTCGACCAAAGACGTTGCTACTGGTGCTTTTGTCGGCGCGCAGTGCCTCCACTACCAAAGACTATCAAAGAGATACATCCCCGAGTTCATCCGCTACACAGGGCTTTGTCTTGCCTCAGAGCATGCCACGCCTGCGCTTCTCGCTGCCCACAGCAAGAACGTCATCACAGCTGCTGAACTGTGGAGCTCCTCACCATCTTTCATGGAAGTGTTCACACCTCTCCTGGAGCCCCTCAAGACATCTAAGCAAACTTCCACTCTGCAAAACCTGCAAGCACGCATCTCCCTTGCGCGCTCTAAGCGACGTCCTCTTCTTCTCCACAACCACCGACCTCTGCCTATCAAATCCAACATTCCTAAGTTCGAGGAATCATTCGATCCCAACCGCCACTACGATCCCGACAAGGAGCGTTCTGAGGCCAAGAAGCTGCAGAAGGAGTACAAGCGCGAGAGGAAAGGAGCGTTGCGTGAGTTGCGTAAGGATGCCAACTTCATTGCAAGGGAGAGTCTCAAGGAGAAGAAGGAGAAGGATCGTGCGTACGAGACCAAGTACAGGAGGCTTGTTGCGGAGATTCAGGGCGAGGAGGGCAGGGAGAAGAACATTTATGAGCGGGAGAAGAAGGCGAGGAAGAGGGGTTAGATGTGTCCCAGGCACTGAACTTGGCTTTTTGAAACGAGGTTTAGCATTGAGTAGAGATTTATATGGCGTATGCTCTTCTGCCACGGGTATATTTTTCTGCCTGGCTGATTATGTCTCCAATCATGGTGTTGATATTCATCCTTTAGATGACTGGGTAGTTATTCCGACGCTATTCAAGGCTCAGCCCAGGCCAGGTTCCTACAAATCCATTTTTTTTTCCTAAAATTCTGTGCGCTATGCTGCAGCTGAAGAGATCAGCGATCATGGCAGTAGTCCCCGACCTACCAGATTATGTGGAGAAATGGGAGCAAATCCATCGTTTTTGTTTCGCCGGCTGGGCACCCGAAGGACCCATAATTCAGCGCTACCTATTTGTAGATCTTTTGCGCGGTTTGTCTTCTCGATGACGCAGATGGGTAAGTTTGAAATTGGCATAACAGCCATCGTGAGTTCTCGAAAAAAAACCTGTTGAGCTAGATGTGGAGAGCACACGTAGACTCGAGAGTGTTTTGCCCAGGAGTGGAGCAAGAAGGCCACCAACTAGGTAATGGAGATGCCGTCATTCCGGAGGTCTGGGGCAAAAGAGAGGGCTTGTGTGGCGGCAGTAATGCACATATTGTCAACTTGCTAACAAAGAAACGCATATGGGACGAGAGCATTGTGAACAGTTGAGCATCAAATGCCATGGTGCTGGCTTATGCATCCTGTGTATCGCTCTGCCTTGAACAAGTCACCCCCACATTCAACTCGGTCCGTGCGCTAAGACACAAAGAGAGTCCCCCACGTGCGGCTGCCATCCTGCAAACAAAACCTTAATTGAACCCACAAACTTCACCTTCTCGTCGTGTACACAGCGTTCCAGCCTATCTGCCATGGACGTGCTCCACGTTCCTGGCAGCCTTGCCCTGGAAAGGACGCAAGTTCCCGTTGGGGCCGCTCAACGAATCCGCTCCGCCGGCTTCGTCCAGAATGTGACGTCAGCTACAATGCTGCGATACCGCGAGACCGGCACTGGGTAGAGAGAGCGTGCCACACTGGAGATTTGTAAGAGCACCGTTCTAACGATTTGGAGCTACTTGGGCGTCGTCGAGTCCTGCCTGCACGACCGAGCCCGCCAGACAGCCGTGCGGCCAGGGCTACACAGATCCGCGGAAAAAGCACGTTGCTCAAGGATGCGGTGGCTGACACGTTGCTGGAAAGCATACGGTGTCATGGTGTGAAGCTCTGCCTAAGACGTACCCAAGCTGCCTTCGCTTTGCTCGGAGGCCGAATTCGACATCTCATGTCCCGAGCACGCAATACGGGGCCTGCCCACTTCTATTGGGTACTAGTGCGACCCAGCTCCAACTATCACATCCTTCACCCATCATCCCTGTCCACCCTGCACACCCTTGCGACTTCGACCCATATCAACGCAGGAAATGCGGCCAAAGGCGTCACTATTGCTTATGACCTCTGGTAGATCTGAGCGGCATGTTCAGCCATGGCATGTCACTTGTCTCAAACTTATACCCACGGGTGACTGTCTAGAACCATTCTGCCTTCTTTTCTGGCTCTACCGTCATCGGCGTGACCATATTGCTTTGGCTTCCTGTAGACTGTGCATCTGCCGGTCGCGTAATTTGACCAGCTCACCCTCCGTTTACATCTCTGGGTACCCTTTTTGGTCAAACCCGATCACGCAATCTGCGCACCAGCTCAAGTAATATCGAGGCGCCGCCAGGGCTCCCGTCCTACGTACACCAACCTTCCTCGGACAACGCCCATGTTGGCAAGCTGCCTTGAAGCTTCGCTCCCGCCACAGCACTTGTGATTGGCACAAAGCGATCGACATTTTACGCCGTGCTTGTATACATTGCCCCCTTCCCCCGTTGCCTTGAAGACAAGCTTCGGACGAGCGTCTGATAAACTCTTGTCGCATTTGTTGAACCCTTCTCGGTCTTGTCCAACCTCTGGTACTGGATCCCAAGCACTTGGCAATCCCGTGCTGACCCGGTACACCACTGCGATCGAGTTGGAGTGACATCCAATCAACGATGGCTTCTACAGCCAACAAAGTCGGCCATGGCCTGGCAAAGGTCCTGGGCATTGATCTGCATTACCGGAACGAGACCGGCTCGGACCGTGTTACACGAGGAGAGAGCGTTTTTACCGTCGACTCCGCCGATATGTATGTCGAGGAAGAACCTACAGCGCGGGAGTGGCTTCAAGAAGTCATTCCTAGCAGTCGAGAATTTGCCGAATACCTATACAGCTTGTTCCCTTTTGTTCACTGGATAGGTCGCTATAATGTACAGTGGTTACTCGGGGATCTTGTGGCTGGTATGTCAATACACCGTACTCTGGATATCAAAATACTGACCTCGTCTAGGTATTACGGTTGGTGCAGTTGTCGTCCCTCAGGGCATGGCCTACGCAAAGCTCGCAGAGCTTCCTGTCGAGTTCGGACTATACTCGTCGTTTATGGGGGTACTTATCTACTGGTTCTTCGCTACCTCGAAAGACATAACCATTGGCCCAGTCGCCGTCCTTTCCACAGTCACTGGCAGCGTTGTGCTGTCAGCAGAGAAGAAACTAGCCGGCCAAGACATTTCAAGAGACATGATTGCATCTGCATTGGCCATCATTGCTGGCTCAATTGTCCTCTTCCTCGGTCTCATCAGGTTGGGCTGGATCGTCGACCTTATTTCTCTGCCTGCGATTTCGGCCTTCATGACCGGCTCTGCCCTCAGCATTGCTGCTGGACAGTTCCCGACTATGATGGGAATCAAGGGTTTCTCGACGCGGGACCCTACGTATAAGGTCATTATTAACTCTCTAAAGTACCTTGGACGTACCGATCTCAATGCCGCCTTTGGCCTCACATGTCTCTTCCTCTTATACGCCATCCGATATGGCTGTGGCCGACTTGCGAAACGCTTCCCAGCCAAAGCCAAGCTGTTCTTCTTCCTGAACACCCTGCGCACTGTATTCGTCATTCTGCTGTACATTCTCTTCAGCTACTTGGTGAATCGATCACACAAAGCCAATGGCACCAAGCCTATTATCTCAACTCTAGGTACCGTCCCCCGAGGTTTCCAGCACGCTCGCGTACCGAAGGTCACAATCCCTATCATAAAGTCTTTTGCTACGGAACTACCTTCCACTGTGATTGTGCTTCTTATTGAGCACATCTCCATCGCCAAGTCTTTTGGTAGGGTCAACAACTATGTCATCAACCCATCGCAAGAACTGGTGGCTATCGGTGTATCTAACTGCCTCGGTCCTTTCCTTGGAGCTTACCCTGCAACCGGATCCTTCTCGCGCACTGCCATCAAGTCCAAGGCTGGAGTTCGCACTCCTTTCGCAGGTGTCATTACCGCCGTAGTAGTCCTGCTCGCCATTTACGCCCTTCCAGCCATGTTTTGGTACATTCCGAATGCGGCACTATCAGCGGTTATCATTCACGCCGTGCTTGACTTGATTACACCACCAAACACTGTGTACCAGTTCTGGAGAATCTCGCCGCTCGAAGTTATCATCTTCTTCATCGGTGTTTTGGTCACTGTGTTCTCAAGCATTGAGAATGGTATCTTCGTCACTGTATCTGTATCTGCTGGCATGTTCGCCTTCCGCTTGTTCAAAGCCAGGGGACGCTTCATGGGAAGAGCTAAGATTCACTCGGTCGTTGGTGACCACATTCTTGATCCCACGGATGACGACAAGAAACCGCCCACCTCAAGGCAGAAACCGACCGAAGGAGAGCATTCTATTCGCGAAGTCTTCCTGCCTATTGACCACAAGGATGGATCTAACCCTACGATCGAATTAGAGGACCCGTATCCAGGCATCTTCATATACCGTTTCAGTGAAGGTTTCAACTATCCCAACGCAAACCACTATCTCGATGAACTCACCAACACTATATTTGCCAAGACACGTCGTACAAACCAGGCAACGTTCGACAGAGTAGGTGATCGCCCATGGAATGACCCCGGCCCACGGCATGGAAAGGAGTCGGCGATACCGGACAACCGACCAACACTGAAGGCCATCATCCTCGACTTCTCTTCGGTCAACAATGTCGATCTCACTGCGATTCAAAACTTGATCGACGTCAGGAATCAGCTCGACAAGTACGCCGCTCCCGACACAGTCGATTGGCACTTCTGCAACATCAACAACCGCTGGACCAAACGTTCCCTTGCTGCCGCCGGCTTCGGCTACTACACACCAGAGACACCTGAGAACGGTATCACACACCGATGGAAACCAATCTTCAGCGTCGCCGAAATCGGTGGCTCAGACTCGGCCGCCGCACAGGCAGAGGCACAAGAGAACCTCCTCGCTCGACGCACGACATCGCAGGTTCGCAACAACGATGTTGAAGCTGCATGGGCCGCAGATGTCTCAGGCGTTAGCTCGGAAACGGGTAGCCTCAATAAACAGCTCGAGCATAGCAAGGCGTACGAAGCTGGACAGGACGCACGACATAGGGGTAGGATAGCAGTTGTTCAAGGCCTCAATAGGCCGTTGTTTCATGTTGATGTTACGGCTGCGCTTAATAGTGCTTTGGCTAATGTGCAGAGGAAGAGTCATTGAGCGACTTTTTTTTACAAAGAATCTTTTGTTGATATTGTTGGCAAGTAGCGATGTCTTTTACAAAGTTTATACGATGAATGATTGATTTTTTTTCACGACGCTCGGCTTAGGTGCCTAGAGCAAATTTCTTCTACTTTATACTTCTGTCCTCTCAGCAAGTTCAAATGTGATATGTGAATTCTATTTGAATGTTGGAAACATCCATCTCGATATGCACTTTGAGGAAGAACAAAGGCTGTCACTTCACGATGCAAATGAATCCCCAAACGTAGAAATCAGGGTGAAGTATTCCATTTCATGAGTCCGAATCGCTTTCTCCCCATCTATACAAGTTTTCCTGCCTCTGCACCCATTCTAGCCCGTTAACCTCTCCATCCCTCCATAACGATACATCTGCATAGCAGAGCATACTTGTCCCTCTTTTCCCATACAAATGACAAATGACAACGAGAAAAGGATATATAAACGCCGTACTATGCTCTGACTTGGTTCGCCCCTCCGTGCGTGATACAACCGTGAGACGAACAGTTTTCCGTGTCGTGCAAAATGAAGACCCTGAATGTACAAAAAGGCTTCTGTGCTGAGCAAAATGAGAAAAGAAAAGAAAGAAAAGCGCACTGCGCTTTGCCGTGTGTGTATGTGTGCGGGCCAAACAGCGGGGATGTCGCCGGGTTTTGCTGGGGTGGCAGAGTTTTGGGTTGTGATAAAATATGTGGTAATAGGCAGAATGGTTGATGTGTCAAAGATAGTATCTACGGCATCCTACGAGGTCCAGCTCCGTGGTAGTA
>JXCC01000193.1:0-44075 GCA_000817285.1 Curvularia papendorfii
TATCTAAGTATATAGTTCTACACTATATCCTTAGTAGGCTCCTAGGGTCCTAGGGGTATAGCCTTGTCGTTTTCCTATATTAGGGTTAAAGCGGCGCTAATACTATTAATAGCGTGGCCGTTTATTCTAAGTTCTCTTCGTATGCGTTCCTTTACTAAAGTGTCGTTCCTCTAATATAAGCTTATATAGCTTATTATTAAGTCTAACTACTTTAGTTTATAGTTCTATAAGAGTTATAATTACTACGTTTAATCTTATAAGCTCCTTATATATAGTAGGTTTTAAGCCTTGCTTATATATATATATATAAGGGCGTTATTATCCTAATTAATTCTAGTAGTGTACTACTAGAAGAGTATTATATAATTAGTAGTAGAATAAGTTTAATATAAATTCTAGATTTTCTATTCTATAATAACTAATTCCTTAAATAGCGAGAAGTTTTATTATATTTAAGCCTTAAACTTATCCTAATCCTTAACTAGGGTAGTATTATTAGCGTTAGTAATAGAGTCGTTTATATAATATTAAATAATAGGGTTAGCCTATTTTTCTACGTCACCTCTAAAGTAGGTGGAGGCTAAGATAATCTTATTTTCGTCTTCGATCCTATCTCCCTAGAGGTGGAAGTAATAGTTAATCTAAAGGATCTAAGCTTTGAGTTTATTATAGTCCCTATAGTATAAGTTAGCTTATTACTAATATTAATAGATCCTCTAGCCTAGGAAGTATTAGGAGTATTTATAGCAATATTGCTTATCTTAAGGGTATTTAAAATATTAAGAGTAAGAGTCTTAAGTAGAAGTAGTATAAGACTTTAGGCGTTAAGAACTCTAGAGGTTAGTTTTTATAGATAAAGCAGTAGTACGTATAAATAAAGGTTTCTTAAGTAACTTATATATTATACTTATACTTATAACTTAGGTTAAATATATTAAGCTATAAGGGTCTAATATCTATTACTATATACTAGTCTTCTATATAGCATGCTCAGTTACTTAGTAGTACTAAGCAATACTAATTACTAAGTAGGTTGTAGATTAATATATAGAGTACTTAGTTACTTAGTAGTGCTAAGCAATACTAATTACTAAGCGCGTCACGTGATACTTCTATTTCTAGCATCTTTTCCACTAGCTCCTAAATAACTAAATATATATAAGTGCTAGCGCGTTGTCTAGAGATATATTATAGTCTAGGTACTAGTATATATCTAGAGACTACTCTTAGTCTAGAGACTTGGCTTGTTCTAGAGACAGCTTCTTATCTAGGGACTGTGCCTTGTCTAGAGACTAGTTCATGTCTGGGGACACCAGGTGTCTCCGGACATATCGTAACAATATTAAGGCGATTAATAACTCTCTACGCGTTTAGAGGAACTAGCCCTACTACCTTAAAAGCCTTCTTATAGTTATTAGACGTAAACACGTTATAAAACGCGTCTTAAAAGGCTAGAAGGAAGCGTTCCTTATTAATATACTAGATATAGTGGCGTGCTAAGTCTCGTACGCGTTAGAAGTACTTCTACTTAAGAGGCGAAAAGTAGACAACATTAAGCGGCTAAAGTATATATAATAAATAGGTAGGTATATAAAGAGTAAGGATCTTCTATTTAAGATAGTAGTTCTTGAATTCTTAGTTTAGGTGGCTTTTATAGCTATTAAGAATAAGTAGCCTATACGACCCCACCTAACGCGTCTTTGTATGCTCGTTAAAGTGCTTTAATGTTACAAGTGACAAGAAGGATTCTCTCCTTGACGGGGGGTGACGGGGTTAAAGACCAACCACGTCCACGTCAGAAGGTAACGACTATCGCGGGGCTAGAGGTCACGTAATATATACTCCCACTAAGACTAATACTCCTAGAGCACGGGTGGCCTTAGGAGAATTATGCTCCCACTACTCCTATAATAAAGGGAGAATAGGGAGCACTAGGGCAGAATACGATAGATATAAGAATAGGTTAGATTTTATTATTATACTTATTATACTTAACTCTTATAAGTTCTTCTCTTATATAGATTAATACTTAGTTATTCTATTTTAATATAGAATTAATTATTATTTATTTAGTTATATTTATAACTCTTTTCCACCTAAACCTCTAGCTAAATAATTACGCAGTTACTTTATAACTAGCTCGCCCTAACCTAGATTAAGCCTAGGAAAGTATTACCCTTAGGGCCCTATGTAATACTTTAACTACTATCTAGATTTAGTAGAGGATTAACTAATAGCGTCTATAATAAGATTAAGAATAATATTACGCTTAAGTATAACTTATAATAATACCTAGGGTGTTAGACTAATAGTACTACCTATAGATAATAATATATTCACCCTAAGCGAAGTAGGCTAAGGCAAGCCTAAGGTAGGAAGCCCCTTAGAGGAGTTACGAAATCTTAGATATAAGGCTTAGACAAGAGCTAGGGAGATAGCTAAGATATAATATATAATTAACTAGCTTATAAATTAGCTAATAGCTACGCTAAATAAGAAAAGAGGTCTTAAAAAACCTAAGATAATAGTATTTAAGAAATTTAATAGAAACTAAGTAGAGCTTTAAATATTCCTAACTAGTATTAACTTGTACTATAAGTTTAATAAAGTAGCTAAGGAATAGGATAAGATCCTTATAACTAGCATGTATATAAAAGATAAAGTAGTAAACTAAATATAACCTTATATAGATAACTATATAAAGGATATTAAGTAAAATAGAATAAAAGAAGAAATTAGAAAGATATTCACTAGTTAGGATAGTTTTAAGGAGGAAATAGGACGCATCTTTAAAGAAGTAGACGCTAAGAACTAGGCTAAAAAAATAATTACGCGCCTAAAGTAGACTACGTCTATATCTACGTATATAGTAGAGTTTAAATAACTCTAGGCTAGGATTAACTAGGATAATATAGCACTTTAAATAGTATTTAAGGTAAGTCTAAAGGAAAATATTAAAGACAGTCTAGTATACTATAATAAGCTAGAGACCCTACACGCGCTTATTAAGCTCGCTACGCGTATTAATAACTAACTATAGGAATAAAATAGATAGCGAAAAGAATAATTTTAACCTAATATAGTAAATATAAGGAATAGTATAGTTATACTAATAAAAATAATAATACTATTATAACTAGTAAGGTATAAAAAAAACTAAGAACTAGAAATTATAAGGAAGAAACTAGGATAGTCTCTCTATAGATAAATATAAGAAATGTTATAATAATAAAGTATATTTCTAATATAGTAAAGTAGAATACTTCTATAGAGACTACCTAAAAAATAAGATTAAGTAAATAATAGTTAAAATTAGAATACTAAGAGTATAGCTAGTAGAAAAACTAATTAATAATCTTAGTAACTTAGATCTCTATAAAGAAGTCTATTAGGCTAATAAAGAGAACTATATAGTTATTTCTAAGATAGCTTAAATAGAGTAGATTATAAAATAGGATATACTAAAGATAATAGATTAAAGGATCTAGGTAGAAGATATAGAATAATAACTAGTAGATAGGGTATATTAGGTATATAGTAATAAGACCTATCTAGTATATAACTACTTATTTCTATAAGAAAGAATTAATATCGTTAGGCTAGAAGCTAAGCACGCCGGCTAACGAGCTCTTAAGGAATAACCTATCTTTATAGATCCTATACTACTAGTATATAAATAAGATAGAGACTATAAGAATAAGGAAGAAGCTTATTAAAGACTCTAGTAAGTATACTATAAAAGGGATTTTTATATATACTATACTAATATAAAGGAATAGAGTAAACTTAATAAGAATAATTATTACTATATATATCTATAAGTAGATAACTATCCTATTTTAAATTATTATATCTATAAAGAAGATTATTAAGAAGTTTATAAACGCTTAGTATAGATTAATTATATAGAGAAATACTAGTTTTATAGAGAATAGCGAACCATGGTAAAGTAGGCGAGCCACCACCTACACCATATAATAGTGGCTAAGGAGTGTCGCATATCTAGTTATAGAATGCATGGAACTATAGAAAGATAGATCCTCTTACTAGAGACGCTAGAAGACATAATACCCTATAGAAATCTATATTAGACGTATTACTTGGACGATTAGTATATAATATACTTTAATATAAAGGCTAACTAAGGATATTTCCTATAGTTAAAGTCGACTAGAGAATTAGGAAAGAAAGCGATATAGGTAGATAATATACTAGAGCTAGTATTATATAGGCACTTAGATTAGAAATTATACTATAGGGACGTCTATCTAGTCTATAATAAAGCTAAGCGATAAGCTAACTAGAACTATAAAGAATACTTAAAAAAAAAAATTAGAGAAAGAATAAATTTTATAACTAAAAAACTAAAATGCTATTAGGGATAGAGTCACGCTAATAAAGGTAATCTAAAAACGACCTTAGAGAAGTACGTAACGCTAGAGGCTAAGAACTAAGATTAGTTATAACTACGTATATAGTAGGTTATAAGTTATATACTATAATAAATAGTAGTATAGTAAGAATAGTAATATTACTAAATATAATTAAGAAATATAATATACCCTATTAAGCTAAGAAAAGGATAATATAAGTAGTATTAGCTAATAATAGCCTAATATTATATAGGAATAGCGTAATAAGACTAGAAACTAAGTTAGTACTAATAGTAATAGCTAATATAAAAAGTTAAATAAATATTAATATTATAGATCTTAGAGAAGAAGATATATTAATTAGTTATAACTAGCTAGATACTTATAACCTTACTATTAATTAGTAAAAGTAGATAATACTTAGCTAAAAACCTATACGTAAGGTTACTAGAGTATAAAAAGAGATACGTCTAGAGAATTAGTATATAACCTAGGATAGAAGATTTAGTAAGATCTTACTAAATAAGATTATAAGAATCTATATAAAGGACCCTTAATAGATAAAAGTTATTTAGAGAAAATAAGTTATACCTAAGATATATAGTCTCTTACTTATAGATAGGTTTAATAATAGATAGTAAAGATAAATCTATATTATTAAATATACTAGAAAAATACTAAAAAGAAGAGTTTAGAGAACTATTTAAGAAAAATAAAGCTATAGACTTAGCTAAATACTAGAATTAGAATTATATAATTAACTTAGAGGAAGGAGCTAAGTTACGTCTAGAAGGAATATATTCTATAGCACTAGAATACGATACTAAGCTTAAGGAATACCTCTATAAGAACTTAAAGAAGGGATTTATTAGACTAGGAAGTAGTCTAATAGTCTTACTAATACTATTCGTAAAGAAGTCTAATAGAAAGTGGCGACTATATATTAACTACTAAAGGTTAAATATAAGTATAAGAAAGAATTAATATTCTTTACTACTAATATTAGAGTTTATAGATCGACTCTAGGGAGCTAAGTAGTTTATAAAGTTTAATATCTAGAAAGAATTCTACTAGATTAAGATTAAAGAAGGTAATAAGTAGAAAATAGCGTTTAAATTAAAATATAGACTATTTAAGTATATAGTTATACTATTTAAGTTAATAAATACGCTAGTAACCTTCTAATTAGTTATTAATAATATACTTAATAAATATCTTAGAGTCTTCGTGATAGTATATCTAGATAATATACTAGTATACTCTAGAGAATCGCTCGAAGAATATATTAAATATATTAAGAAAGTGCTTAGGAAGCTTAAGGAATATAAGCTATATCTATAGCTAGAAAAGTATAAATTTTATAAGAAAGAAATAGAATTTCTAGGCTTTATTATATCTATAGAGGAATAAGATAAATCTAAAGAAAATTATAACTATATAGAAATAGCTAGTTCCTAAAATAGTTAAGAATATATAATTCTTCTAGAATTTACTAACTACTATTAAAATTTTATTAAAGATTACTTAAAGATTACTATATCTCTCTTAGAGATTATAAAGAAGAAAGTAGAATTCTAATAGAAGAAGGAATATTAAAAGACTTTTAATTAAATTAAGTAAATATTCCTTACTATATCTATACTAGAGATATATAATTCTATATAAAAAATAAAAGTTAAGACTAATATCTTAGACTACGCACTTAGAGCTATACTCTTATAGTTATATATAGATAAAAAATAGAGACTAGTGTTCTACTATTTAAAGAAGTTCTTAGAGTAGAACTTAACTATAATATTATAATAAGGAGTTACTAGAAGTAGTTAATACCTTTAAATAATAGGAAGTATACCTATTAGGTCTCCTAGACACGATTAAGGTATTTACTAATTATTAAAATTTAGCGAGTTTTATAAATAACTAAGAAACTTAACTAATATTAAGTATAATATACTAATATATTAGCTTAATTAATTTTAGAATTATATATCGCGTAGGATCACTTAATATAGTAGTAAACGCTCTAAGCTAAAGATCTAATTATATTAATAAAGGTTATTTAGAACCCTATAACGTAATATTTAAGAAGATGCCTAATAGTACGTTAAAGTATAACTAGCTAGAATTAGCTAGAGTAGCTAAGGTGGCCGAGTAGGTAGAAATACTAATATAGTAATAGTAGCGTAAAATATATAAAGAAAAAGAAGAAAGTCCCTTAGAATACTACTTTAAAAAAGAGGATCTAACTAATAGGAAAAAACCTAATATTCTAGTAAAAATAAAAAAGAAACTTATTAAAGAACTATATAAATCCCTAGAATATAGATATATAGGTATAGATAAGATAGTTAGGCGACTAAATAAGGCGTTCAAAATACCACGCTTACGAGCGAAGATAAAGGAGATACTAGGTAACTATATAGCTTATTATTAAAATAAGCCTAAACGATATAAGCCCTATAGCCTTTTATAATCTTTACTACTATTAATATAATTATAGACTAGTGTTATAATAGACTTTATAGTAAAGCTTCTAAAGTTAGTAGAACCTAGGTCTAGATAACTTTATAATATAATTCTAGTAATTATAGACTAATTAACTAAAGTAGTAAAATTTATACTAATAGAAGAAACTATTATAGTAGAAGAATATATATACGAATTACTAAAATATTAATATTAGAGTATAGGATACTAAAGAATTTATAATAGATAGAGATAAATTATTATCTTAAAGTATTAAATAATATCCTAGTAGAAATAGGAGTTAAGAAGAAGCTTTTAATAAGCTTTTACCTAGAAATAGATAGCTAGATAGAATAATAAACTAAATACTAGAATAATACTTATAATTCTATACGAATAAATAGTAAGATAATTAGGTAGAGCTATTACTAATAGCGTAGTTAGTTTATAATAGTTTAAAGTTAGTAACTATAAAGTACTTACTATACTACGTAAATTATAGATATAAGCTAGTCGCTTATTAGGATCTAAAGGATATTAAAAGTATTATAGTTAGAGTAGAGGATAAATCCTAACTAATATAAAATTATATAAAGAATTAAATAGGAATATTATTTATAAGAACCTTATAATATCTAAAACTATAAATAAATAAAGAATTAAGGGACTAATCTTTAAGAAAGGGGATAAAGTCTTCTTATTATAATAAAATCTAAAGACTAAGTAGCTATATAGAAACTAGATAATCTCTAATTAGGACCTTTTAAAATCCTAGAGATAATAGGCCTAGTAAACTATAAACTATAGCTACTAGAAGGTATATATATATATAACGTTTTCTATAAGAAACTATTAGAACTAGCACTCTAGAACGCCGAGCTAGCGAAGGATATAGAGCTTAAAGATGACGAGTACGTAGTTAAGGAAATTAAGGACCTATAGAAAATTAGTAGTTAGTAGAAGTACTTAATTAAGTAGTAAGAATAGCTAGAAAGCTATAATACTTAGGAACCTAAAGGAAATCTAATAAACTATAAGTTACTAGTATATAAATACTACTAGAAGTATCTAAAGAAGTAAGAACTAGATTTTTATAGAAAAGGAAGTAATTAAAAGGTAAGAAAGAGTTATAAGAAGAGAAATAATTAGCCTATAACTAGCCTAGGTTAGTTAACTATATAGGTAGTAGTAGTTTAGTTATTAGAATCTCTATACTAGGGGTGGAACTCCCTTTAGCCTCCTCTTTCTCACGATTCTAAAGATTTAGAAGGGCATAATCACGATTAGCGTACGCTCACTCTCGCTCCTCAACCTCTAGGAGCTCGCGACGAAGTCGCGTAGTCTATTCCTTAGAACGAGTAAGCTTAAGACGCTTTTAACACTTCTTAGCCTCTATCTTTTCCTACTCTTCTTTAGTTATAAATAAGCTATACTTAGCCTTTATAGTAATATAACTAGCGTACTACCTAGATATAGTATTTATAAAGTAATAAAGATTCTTCTTCTTATAGTATTTATAGTAGAAAGTTATCTCTTTTCCCTAATAATAAATCTTATTAGATTAAGCCTAGCGACGTTAAGTTAAAGTTAATAAGATATCGCGAGCGGAAGATAGGACCTTAGGTATAGTTAGGAAGGCTAGAGGGAAGAGATAGTTATAATAGCCTAGGGCCTACTAACCTTATATATAGCCCACGCCTTATAATTTAGCGCGGGATAACGATAACTTAGAGTATTAGGATGATACACCTAAGAGGGGGGATAATATTATAAGTAATAAGAAGGATTCTCTTCTTAACGTAGGGTAATAGGGTTAAAGACTAACCACGTCTACGTTAAAAGGTAACGACTATCGTGGGGCTAGAGGTCACGTAATATATACTCCTACTAAGACTAATGCTCCTAGAGTATAGGTGGCCTTAGGAGAATTATACTCCCACTACTCCTAGGATAAAGGGAGAATAGGGAGCACTAGGATAGAATATAATAGGTATAAGAATAGGTTAGATTTTATTATTACACTCGTTATAGTTAACTCTTATAAGTTCTTCTTTTATATAGATTAATACTTAGTTATTCTATTTTAGTATAGAATTAATTATTATTTATTTAGTTATATCTATAACTCTTTTCTACCTAAACCTCTAGCTAAATAATCGCGCGGTTACTTTATAACCAGCTCGCCCTAACCCGGATCGAGCCTAGGAAAGTATTACCCTCAGGGCCCCGTGTAACATTTAACCACTTAAGACTAACGTGTTGGATAAGCGAGTGAGCCAGGCAAGCGAGTGAGCCACCCCACCAACTTCGCGCACCTAGACAAGCGTGTAGCTCCACTATATTATAATAATATAGATATATATTAATATAGTAGATTAAGCCGTATCTATAGTATTATTTTTACACGTACGCGAATTATGGCTAGTCTCTCTACACCTACTATAGCGCGTAAGAGCCCGGCGGCTGACACCTAATCGCTCTCCTCCCTAACGCTCTTTAACTATAATTTACTTATTAGCCTCACGTTAAGTAATAATATCCTCGCTAGCTCCCTTTATAAATACTTCTTACTTCTATATCTATTTTCTTTTATGCTCCCTACGCTTTAACGCTACCTTATTAGCTCTCTTAAGGTTAGCGATCCGCTCGCGTATTAGCTTAGCTAAGAGTATTATTATCTCTACCCCCTTTTTAAGCTAGCTAATCACTATAATAATTAACGCTAGTAATAAGCTTTTATACTATTAAATATAATTACTTATTAGCGTTAATTGAGCTTTAAGCTCGCGTACGTTGCCTAGCGTATAGGCCTACTAGAGAGCTTCTACGAGAGCAGCTAGAGGAGTAGGTATACGTAGCTGCACGTCAAGCTTTAATAGAATAGTGTCTGGCTAGAGAGGAATAAGGCCTACACCTTAAAAAGCTAAGTAGATATTAGCTAATATAAACAATTAATTAAAGGCTGCCTTAAATACTAGTAGAAACTTAAACTTAGTAATATAGTTAATATAGTTATATATTAGGCTCTCTACCTTATAACTATACACGCGCTTTAATAGCGAGAAGTAGCTAATATTAAGAGGCTAGAGTAGGTAAGATAAGTAAGGTAGTATATAGAGTATATAGATATTATTCTCCCTATAGAGCTCTTAGAACTTAAGTAACTAGTAGCTTTTATAGCTATTAAGAATAAGTAGCTAGCTTACCCTAATAACCTTACTATCTATATACTTAATAAAGTACTTTAGCTACTTAACTCCTAGCTTGTTAGTCGTCTAGCCGTTATCGCTAATTATAATCACCTAGTTATATAGGATCTCTACCTCCTTATACTAGGTAGATAAGTAATACTTACTAGTAAAGATTAGAAATAGTGGGATAGACTAGCTAGCTACGTTAATCGCCGCGATAAACGTTACCCACTTACAACTACCTAGCTAGATAGCCTTTAGCTAAGCTCTTCTTTCTACCACTATAATAATAAGCTAAGTAGTAATCTTGCCTATTAAGAAGCTAGCTTTATTAAAGTTATAGACGTCCTTATTATAGATACTATACTTAGCCTTTATCTACTCTATAAGCTTAAACTAGCTCTTAATTAAGACTAGATCTTTATATAGAGCTCTCTACCTATTATACGCCTAATTAAAACTCGTTATAAGACTATCTATACGCTTAACAAAGTTGGCTGGCTACTTCTACCTAACCTAGCTAGCGCTGTGTGTAGCTAGTAGCTTATTAGCCATATCGCGTATAGCAGCGTACGTGGGCGTAAATCCATATAAATCAAGATTAAGTATATAATTAACTATTACCTCCTCTTCTAGCTTAGTTAGCTTCTTTAAGTTAGGCTGGCAATCGCGTCGGGTAGGGCAACTAACGCGTCGGTGGTGGAGTGTAGCTCGCGAGATATTAAACGTCTTAGTAGCGTATCTCTTAGTTTTAATTTACTTTATATTAAGAGCTAAAATTATAAGATATATATTAGCCTTATAAGAGGCCTTAGAAGCTTATTAGGGGGATGCTATAGTTAATTGAAGTTGAGGCGTTGTGGAAAGTTGGTGGGGTGGCTCACTCGCTTGCCTGGCTCACTCGCTTATCCAACACGTTAAGCGCGTTATTTATCTAGCTATTCTGTGACACTAAGAGCTTCTAATCGTACGGTATATCTACTTCTTCGTACTAAGCAGAGATATAGACGCGTCCCTTATAGATAATAAATGGCGGGGTAGCATATCCCGCAGCGCAGATGCTCTAAATGACTATAACCCACTCACGATTACCTGGCTACGTTAGAGTAGGCCTCGTACGACGCTCTACGCCTATAACTACCTTTATTAAGCTAATTACGCCCATCTAAAAGCTAGTCTCGTTAAAGTCATAGATATTATTAGAATATACTCTATACTTCTTAATTATCTCTCGTACGAGCTTAAACCACGCGTTAATAACCTCTAGATCTTCCTACTATATTCTCTAGTAGTCCTTTACTCGATTAAAAGCTATTTTAAGCTCGTCCGAACGCGATACGAATCGCTCTACCTAGTTCTTGCCTAAAGGTTGGCTATCTCGTACGCGTAGTAGTTTCTCTACTATATCTACTACCTCGCATAGTTAGGGAGTAAATCCTCGTAAGTTTAGATTAAGAATATATTATATAATTATTTACTCTTTAATTATAGTTAGTTTACGATAGTTTAGAGATACCTAGAGTCGAAAAGTAATTTTATTAAGCTAATTAGAAAGCCGCTAAAAAGGAACGTTGTAGATAGTAGTAGCGCGTCGAATACTCTTAAACTAGCCCATACGATAGGCCTAAATAGCGAGAGTAATTCTACCTTCTCTCTAAGTTGATATATCTTCACGTAGTTGGGACATGTTACTTTGTAAGTAATATTCGCGATGCCAAGAAAAAGTGTCCGGCTTAGTGGTGTGTCCGGCTCAGTGGTGCTTTACGTTACGCGATTAAATTACTAGTCTTTAGAAGGCTAATAAGCTAGTATTAAAGCGTAGATAGCGTAAAAGAAAGCGAATATAGAAGTAAGAAGTACTTATAAAGGGAGCTAGCGAGGATATTATCACTTAATATAATACTAATAAGCAGATTGCTTATAAAGAGCGTTAGGGAGGAGAGCGATTAGGTGTTAGCGGCTGGGCTCTTGCGCGCTATAGTAGATGTAAAGAGACTAGCTATAACTCGCGTATATATAAGAAAGATACTCTAGATAGTAATTAATCTACTATCTTAACATCTATTAAAACTATCTATATATAGTGGAGCTATACGCGTATAAAGGTGCGCAAAGTTAGTAGGGTGACTAGGCTGGTAAATGGGTAGGGGTAGGGCTGGGTCACTCAGAGCGTGGGTAGGGGTAGGTGTAACGGGCTGGTGCCCTTTGGTCTTACTCCTTGATGGGATCTCGGGTCGTCCAACGATTAGATAACGCGCACTAGTATTATCGTTGATCTAACAACGCGCACTAATCAATACTTAATCACTATTAATCATTACTTATAATAATATTAATCCTACACGTAGCACTAGATAGCTCTCTATTAAATATAATCTTTTATATACTAAAGCGATTGCTCTATAGAGCGCAGCCCCTTATATTTTATATTCGATCCCATTAGGCAAAAAGCGTAAGTAAATTGCCTTCTAAAAAGTCTTTAAAGCGCACCTTAATTAAGGCGCGTAGGTGGTGTTATTTTAGCACACGAGGCCTACAAAATAACTTAATAAGTAATTATAAGAGAGCGCGTTAATTAAGTAACTAGCTTTATAGAAAGTAGTTAAGGAAGAAGCCCTACTAGAATCCCACCGGCGGATCGTAGGCACTATTACTAGCGTCTCTTCGAGCAGGAATCATAGTAATAGTAGGAAGTCCTATTGTGTTTTAGAAAACCGAGCCGTAGGTATAGTTGCTGCGTAAAAAACGATCTAAAAGCTATTTAAGCCTCGACGATAGATAGCTAGAAGCAAGTACTATAACGGGAAGTCCTGTCGATCCTCTATCGAGAGAGGTGCAGGCTATGCGACTAATCTTCAATCAGAAGATTAACACCATAAGCGTGATAGTGAGACGCGAGTACACCTAGGGACGCGATAGATAGTAGCTAGTTGCTGCCTAGGTCATAGTCTAGGACTGTGCGAGACGATCGAAGAATGATCGGAAGCCCTGCGCAACGGCAGGCAATAGCAAGGGGGCGTCTAGAGAAGTTTCTATAGAACCCCCTAGGACAATACTATAGTAGACAACGTTCCGAACTTGAACGTAGAAGAGCTAGCGGCTTACGCTACCGCTAAGAGCCAGGCAGGAGTATCAGACGGAGATATCCTACGCGAAATCACGTAGATGCTGAGAGAGGACGGCTAGAAGGAGGCAGTGATTGGACTAATAATCGAAGTAGTTATTAAATGGTTATTAGTCGTAGGAGGGAAAGGCTCCCTAAGATAAGGAGGCTTACTAAAGACTAACTAAGACGCTATAGTATAGATAATAGCGTAAATAGTGCAACTATTAAGCCTAATAGCTAGTCGCCTAGAAGCACTTAAACGAAACTAAGCTAAAGTACGCTTAGAACTATCTTTAGGAGTTAATATACCTCCACTACTACTATTAACCCTAGTCGAGCTAGTAGTACGTAAGAATAAGTTTCCTAACCTAGAACGCTTTAATAGGACGCGTAATAACTGTTACACGGGGTTTGGATATACTTCCCTAGTCTCAATCCAGGTTAGGGCGAGCTGGTATAACTAAGTATAGCCGTGCGATTGTTTAGCTGGAGGTTTAGGTGGAAAAGAGTTATGGATATAACCAAATGAATAATAATTAATTCTATACTAAGATAGAATAACTAAGTATTAATCTATATAAGAGAAGAACTTATTTAAGTTAACTATAACAAGTATAATAGTAAAATCCGACCCATTCTTATACCTATTATATTCTAGTCCTACTATCCTTTCTATTACTAACTTCTAGGGGATGTTAATAATAGTTATAATAACTTTTTATCCTTTAGCCTTATGCTATCTCTAGGATGACTGTTCTTGGTGGGATGTTAGTTACGTGATTAGCGCCCCGCGTTGATTACTTCCTTCTGACGTGGGCGTTGGTTGGCCTCCAACCTTCCTTTCCGCGTCAAGGAGAGAATCCTTCTTTGTTACTTGTAACAATAACTACCTAGGCTAGAAATTTAAGTACGAAGGAAAGTTGGAGTACGACCAAGCTATATTCCTGACTAAAAACGCGAAGATCTAGTATATACTTAGTCGCATAAAGGATAGGGCGAACTAGGTTCTACTCCTTTAGATCCTTAAGAATAGAGAGCGATTAGTGGTCGAGCTATAGGAGCATATAGATACCTACTTCTAAGACGTATATTAATAATAGAGAGCCTTAAATAAGCTCTAATGCTTAAAGTAAGGGAGATGATTAATATACGATTACGTCTTAGATTTCAACTAACTTCGCGTTGAGTCCTAGTAGTAGTTTAGTCTAGTAGTAGCTTAATGTCACGGCGTGGCCGTGAGAGACCTGCTAGGGACGTACGCACGGACCGGTAACAGCCCGTGCCCGTGGTACGTGCCCTAATACGTGTACTTAAGATTCTGTTCTGTTGCCCGTACGTAGCTCTTTGAGCTACGTCTTGTAATCTAACTGATATCTACTGTTCCGCACCTACCGCCCGAGTCTATCCCCTAACACTTAAGAAATATTTAGCGAGGGACTAAGTGAAGAGCTCTAGAAGTTAATACTTTATGCCCCTAAGAGTGGGAGCCTAAAGGAGGATATAGATAAGGTAATTAAGCTCTCTAACGACCTATACCGGATCTAGCTATATAGCAGAACCTAGAGAAACGCCGCCTATAATCACGGGTAGGCCACGCCTAAGGCTGTTTAGCGCGAGAATAGTCTAGAGACGATAGACTAGGAACTATTAAAGTAAGCCACGCGCGGGAACCTAGGGGCAAGACTAAATATTCGCCACTAACCTATTATAACTGCGGCGAGCCTGGATACTTTGCTAGAGACTGCTAGAATACTACTTGGGGTAGGAGAGTAAGGACTACGCCGAATAATGGTTGGCGGGAGTAGAAGAAGGAACCTAAGAGTCTATTAAGTAGCGACTTAGAAAAAGAGGAGCTCTAAGCTAAAGTCTTAGCTTAGAGCCTCTAAAGATAGATTAGAGAATATGTAGCGAATAGAGTTAGTTTTAAAAAAGTATATAACGTAGTTCACAAGCGAGCGCGCCACCCAAGCGAGCGCGCCACTTTGCACCGACGCGTCGACGTCGACACTACAACACGTCATGTCTCAATAACACACTACTTAAACTTTATACACTAAAGTAGATCTTTAACTTACTCTTTCTAATTATTAATCTAAGTGTATTTAAAATTAAAGATATGCTGCCTCTACTTATAACGTCTTATAAAAAACACTCTAATGTAGATACGCTAGAATACGCTTTCGACGCGACTACGAAGCTAACTCTAAACGTCTTAATAAGCTAGAAGAGGAGGCTATATTTAGATGTATTCTTGAAGAGTTTACGCGAGGATTTACCTCTATAAAGGCTGACGTTCGCTTAATAGCTAATAAACTATTATATAAGCGGGAGGGTAACCCTATTAGTAAGAACTAGATTAATAACTTTATTTAGAGGATCCCTAAGCTCTATACGCGCTAGAGCCATCCCTATAATCACTAGCGCGCCGCCTGCGAGGATATAGCTACTATCTAGCGCTAGTTTAATCTAGTTAAGAGTATAAAGTAGAAGTAGGGTATTATAGATAAAGATATCTATAACTTTAATAAAACTAGCTTTATAATAGGCAAGATTTTATTATAATTAGTTATTATAGACTTATATAGTTCTAGTAAAAAGAAATATATATAGCTAGGTAACTATAAGTAGGTTACTATAATTTAGAGCGTAGATATATTAGGTCGCTAGCTACCCCACTTTATTATCTTTATAGGTAAGGCGCTTATTAACGTCTAGTTTAAGGACCTACCTCTTAACTAGGTTTTTAAAGTTAGCTCTAATAGCTAGATAAATAACTAGCTTTCTCTTATATAGTTAGAGCACTTTAATACCTATATAAAGAGCTATACTATAGGTAGGTATTAACTACTAATTATTAATAGCTATAAGAGCCACTACTCTATCGAATTTTAAGATCTCTATAAGGAGAAGAATATTATTCTTCCTTATATACCTCCGCACTCGTCTCACCTATTATAGCCTCTTAATATTGCCTATTTCTCGCCTTTAAAGCGCAAGTATGGCAATATAATTTTAGGCTTAGCATGAAACCACACTAGCTATATTAGCAAGGAGACCTTCCTACCAGCCTTTAAGGCTGCTTTTGAGCAGTCTATTACGAAAGAGAATATCCAAGCTGGCTTTAGAGGCGCTGGTCTAGTCCTATATAACCTATAGGCTGTGCTATTAAAGCTTGATGTGGTGGTGCAGACACTAGTACCATCACCACAATAGCTAGCCGCCTGGGAGGCGTAGACACCACGCAACGCGCGCGAAGTTAAGTCTCAAATTAGTCTTATTTAAGAGAGCGTGAGAAAACGCTATAGATTTTCTACTAATTTACTTACTAAGTAGATCGCGTAGTTAAGTAAGGGGGCTTAGTAAATAGTATATAAGATAACGGTTATAATAGAGGAAATAAGTACTCTTTAATAGGCTCTAGACGCATTAAATAAGCGTAAGAGCCATAAGTGGCAATACATCTAGATAGAGGAGACTCTTACTATTAGTAGGGTATAGGACTTATTAGCTAAATAGGTAGGTAGTAGTAGTAGTGATGGCGAGAGTGCATCGAAGAAGGTGCGAGGAGAGAGGTGGTGCGGGCGTTATAAGGAGACTAGGCATAACGCGCGCACCTATAAAGTAGAAATTAATAGTGCTAGTAATAGCGATAGATCTAAAAAGTAAATTAGCTTATTACGATTTTTAATATACTATATTAAATAGCTGTAATAATGTTACGAAGATGACGAGCTAGTGCAAAGTGGCCCGCTCGCTTGGGTGGCCCACTGGCTTGTGAACCATGTTAGATTATGTGGGAGCTAGGAGACCTTGAACAAATGAGACTGTATTGAGAGTACTGATCCAAGTCCGCTGATCTGTCAAGATCAGTAGAAGAATCGGAATATATACTACTACACATCGCGTGACATCCTAATCTATACTAGGTCTTAGGCTTAATTACCTAAGATTAGATAAGATCTAGTCGCTCACTAACCTAATTATATAACTAAGTTAGTAATTAGTTTATCTCTAATACGACATACCCCCTTAGGTTTAGTAATAACTTAGTTATCTAAGGCCACCTTAATTTATAGCTACTCTAACCCTTATAGATTTATAATTAAGTGCTTCTTATTATCTCCTAGCTTAATCTTCCTTCGTAGGTCCTTTATTAATACTATATAGTTAGGATAACTTTTAGTATTAATCCCTTCTATCTAAAGTATTTGTTATGGGCGGAGAGGCCTGGCTAACGAGTATGCTGTTACACGGGGTCTTAAGGTAATACTTCCCTAGTCTCGATCCGGGTTAGGGCGAGCTGGTTTAACTAAGTATAACCGTGC
This sequence comes from Curvularia papendorfii, assembly GCA_000817285.1. Lineage (NCBI taxonomy): Eukaryota > Fungi > Ascomycota > Dothideomycetes > Pleosporales > Pleosporaceae > Curvularia > Curvularia papendorfii. The sequence continues at coordinate 17,462 of JXCC01000193.1, forward strand.
GATTGTTTAGCTAAAGGTTTAGGTGGAAAAGAGTTATAGATATAACTAAATAAATAATAATTAATTCTATACTAGGATAGAATAACTAAGTATTAATCTATATAAGAGAGGAACTTATAATAAGTTAACTATAACGAGTGTAATAATAAAATTTAACCTATTCTTATACCTATCATATTCTACCCTAATACTCCCTATTCTCCCTTTATTATAGGAGTAGTGGGAGCATAACTCTCCTAAGGCCCCCTATACTCCGGGAGCATAGCTCTTAGTGGGAGTATATATCACGTGACCTCAAGCCCTACGATAATTATTACCTTCTAACGTAGACGTAGTTAGTCTTTAACCCCATGTCACCCCGCGTTAAGGAGAGAATCCTTCTTATTACTTATAATATTATCCCCCCTCTTAGGCGTATCGTCCTAATACCCTAGGTTATTATTGTCCCGCGCTGACTCATGAGGCGTGGGCTGTATATAAGGTTGGTAGGCCCTGGGCTATTATATCTATCCCTTCCCTCCAGCCTTCCTAACTATGCCTAAGGTTCTATCTTCTACTCGCGATACTATAATAACTTTAACTTAACATCGCTAGACTTAGTTTAATAAGATTCGTTGTTAGGGAAAAGAGATAACTTTCTACTATAAGCGCTATAAGAAGAAGAATCTTTATTACTTTATAGATACTATATTTAGGTAATACGCTAGTTATATTACTATAAAGGCTAAGTGCAGCTTATTTATAACTAAAGAAGAGTGGGAAAAGATAGAGGCTAAGAAGCGTTAAAAGCGTATTAAGCTTGCTTGTTCTAAGGAATAGACCGCGCGACTCCATCGCGAGCTCCTAGAGGTCGAGGAGCGAGAGCGAGTGTACGCTAATTGAGATTACGCTATTCTAAGTCTCTAGAATCGTGAGAAAGAGGAGGCTGAGGGGAGTTCTACCCCTAATATAGGTTTTCCGATAACCGAACTATCGCTACCTATATAGTCGACTAACCTAGGCTAGTTATAGGCTAATTATTCCTCTTCTTATAACCCTTTCTTATCTTTTAATTACTTCCTTTCCTATAAAAATTTAGTTCTCGCTTCTTTAGATACTTCTAATAGTACTCACGCACTAGTAACTTATAGTTCGTTAGGTTTCCTTTAGGTTCCTAAGTGTTATAGCTTTCTAGCTATTCTTGCTACTTAACTAAGTACTTCTATTAACTACTAATTTTCTATAGGTCCTTAATTTCCTTAACTACGTACTCGTCGTCCTCGAGCTCTATATCTTCCGCTAGCTCGGCGTTTTAGGGTGCTAGTTCTAATAGTTTCTTATAGAAAACGTTATATATACGTATGCTTACTAGTAGCTGTAGTTTATAGTTTACTAGGCCTATCGTCTCTAGGATTTCGAAAGGTCCTAATTAGAGATTATCTAATTTCTTATATAGCCGTTTAGTCTTTAAATTTTATTATAATAAGAAGACTTTATCCCCCTTCTTAAAGGTTAGTCCTTTAATCCTTTACTTATTTACAGCTTTAGATGTTATAAGGTTCCTATAAGTAATATTCTTACTTAATTCTTTATATAATTCGTGTATTAGTTAAGCTTTATCCTCTACTCTAACTGCGATACTTTCAATATCTTTTGGATCTTAATAAGTAACTAGCTTATATCTATAGTTTATATAGTGTGGCGAGTACTTTATGGTCGCCGATCTTATGCTATTATATACTAATTGTGCTCTTAGTAGGAGTTTAATCTAGTTGTCCTACAGCTTATTAACATATAATTGTAAGTATTATTCTAGCGTTTAGTTCGTGCGTTCTATTTGTCTATTAGTTTCGGGGTGGAAGCTTGTTAAAAGCTTTCTCTTCGTCCCTAATTTCGCTAAGAATATTAACTAATACTTTGATATAAATAGCTTATCTCTATTTATTATAAATTCTACTAGTATTCTATACTCTAATATAAGTGCTTTATTAACTTCGTATACACATTCTTCTACTATAATTATTTCTTCTATTAGTACGAATTTTACTCCTTTAGTTAATTAGCATATAATTACTAGGATCGTATTATAAAGTTATCTAGACCTAGGTTCAACTAATTTTAGGAGCTTTATAATAAAGTCTATTATAACACTAGTCTATAGTCGTATTAGTGGCGGTAAGGGTTATAGAAGGCCGTAGGGCTTATATCTTTTAGGTTTATTCTAGTGATAAGCTATATAGTTACCTAGTATCTCCCTCACCTTCGCTCGCAAGCGTGGTATTTCGAACGCCTTATTTAGTCGCCTAACTATCTCATCTACACCTATATATCTATATTCTAGAGACTTATATAGTTCTTTAATAAGTTCCTTTTCTATATTTATTAGAATAAAGGGTCTCTTCTTATTAATAGGATCCCCTCTTTTAAAATAGTGTCCTAAGGGACTTTCTTCCCTATTTTCGTAGGCTTTACGTTATTATTACTATATTAACGTTTCTACCTACTCGACCACCTTAGCTACTCTAGCTAGTTCTAGCTAGTTATACTTTAATATGCTATTAGGTATCTTCTTAAATATCGCGTTATGGGGTTCTAAATAACCTTTATCAACGTAATTAGATCTTTAGCTTAGAGCGTCTACTACTATATTAAGCGATCCTACGCGATGTATGATTCTAAAATTAAACTAAGCTAATATCTTAGCGTATCGTACTTATTATTAGTTAAGTTTCTTAGTTATTATAAAACTTACTAAGTTCTAGTAATTAGTAAACACCTTAATCGTGTCTAGAAGACCTAATAGGTATACTTCCTATTATTTAAAGGCATTAACTACTCCTAGTAGCTCCTTATTATAAATATTATAGTTAAGTTCTACTCCTAAGAACTTCCTTAAATAGTAGAACACTAGTCTCTATTTTCTATCTATATATAGCTATAAGAGTATAGCTCTAAGTACATAGTCTAAGGCGTTGGTCTCGACCCTCATTTTCTATATAGGATCGTACATCTCTAGTATAGGTGTGGTAAGGAATATTTATTTAATTCATTTAAAAGCCTTTTAATATTCCTTCTTCTATTAGAATCCTACTTTCTTCTTCGTAATTTCTAAGAGAGGTGTAGTAATCTTTAAGTAATCCTTAATAAACTTCTAATAATAATTAGTAAATCCTAAAAAGGATTATATATTCTTAACTATTTTAGGAATTAGCTATTCCTATATAACTATAATTTTCTTTAGGTTTATCTTAATTCCCTCTATAGATATAATAAAGCCTAGAAATTCCATTTCTTTCTTATAGAATTCGCACTTCCCTAGCTATAGGTATAGCTTATATTCCTTAAGCTTCCTAAGCACTTTCTTGATATATTTGATATATTCTTCGAGTGATCCTCTAGAGTACACTAGTACATCGTCTAGATACGCTATCGCGAAGACTCTAAGGTATTTGTTAAGTGCGTTATTAATAACTAATTAAAAGATTGCTGGCGTATTTATTAAACTAAATAGTATAACTATATACTTAAATAGTCTATATTTCGTTTTAAACGCTATTTTCCACTTATTACCTTCTTTAATCCTAATCTAGTAAAATCCTTCTTAAATATTAAACTTTATAAATTACTTAGCTCCTTAGAGTCGATCTATAAGCTCTAATATTAGTGGTAAGGGATATCGATTCTTCCTTATACTTGCGTTCAACCTTTAGTAGTCGATATATAGTCGCCACTTTCTATTAGGCTTCTTTACGAATAGTATTAGTGAGGCTATTAGACCACTTTTAGGTCTAATAAATCCTTTCTTTAAATTCTTATAGAGGTATTCCCTAAGCTTAGTATTATACTTAGGCGCTATAGGATATATTCCTCCTAGGCGCAACTTAGCTCCTTCCTCTAGGTCGATCGCGTGATCCTAATCCTAGTATTTAACTAAGTCTATAGCTTTGTTTTCCTTAAATAGTTCTCTAAATTCTTCTATTTAATATTCTTCTAGTATATCTAATAATATAGGTTTGTCTTTACCGTCTATTATTAGCCTATCTATAGGTAAGAGTCTATCCTTCTTAGGCGCGACTCGTCTTAACTAAATGACTCCTATCTATTGAGGGTCCTTCGTATAGATTCTCGTAATCTTATATAATAAGATCTTACTAAATCTCCTATCCTAGGTTGTGCACTAATTCTCTAGGCGTATCTCTTTCTATACTCTAGTAACCTTGCGCGCAGGTTCTCGGCTAAGTATTATCTACTTCTACTAATTGATGGCTAGGTTATAGGCATCTAGCTAGTTATAACTAATTAATATATCTTCTTCTCTAAGATCTATAATATTGATATTTATTTAACTTTTTATATTAGCTACTATTATAGGTACTAACTCTATTTCTAGTCTTATCACGCCGTTCCTATATAACGTTAGGCTATCGTCAGCTAATACCACTCATATCGTCCTTTTCTTGGTTTAATAGGGTATATCGTATTTCTTAATTACTTTTGGTAATATTACTATTCTAGCTACGCTACTATCTATTATAGCCTATAGCTTATAACCTACTACGTACGCGGTCGCAACTAGCTTTAATTCGCGGCCTCCAGCGTTACGTACTTCTCTAAGGGTTGTTTTAGGACTGCCTTCACCAGCGTAACCCTATCCCTAGCGGCATCCTAGTTTTTTAGTCTAGAGATTCGTCCTTTCTCTAACTTCTTCTTTAAGCGTTCTCTATAGTTCTAGTTAGCTTATTATTTAGCTTCGTTATAGACTGGATAGGCGTCCCTATAGTATAATTTCTAATCTAAGTGCTTATGTGACACTAGCTCTAGCATGTTATCTACCTATATCGCTTTCTTTCCTAATTTTCTAGTCGACTTTGACTATAGGAAATATCCTTAGTTGGCCTTTACATTAAAGTATATTATATACTAATCGTCTGAGCAATAGGTCTAATATAGATTCCTATGGGGTATCATCTCTTCTAGCGTCTCTAGTGAGAGGATCTATCTTTCTGTAGTTCCGTGCATCCTATAACTAGGTGTGCGATACTCCTTGGCCGCTATCGTATTGTGTAGGTAGTAGCTTGCCTACCTTACCGTGGTTTGCTATTCTCTGTGGAACCGGTATTTCTCTATATAGTTGATCTATACTAAGCGTTTATATGCTTCTTAATAATCTTCCTTATAGATATAGTAATCTAAAATAGGATAGTTATCTACCTATAGATGCGCGTAGTAGTAATCGTTCTCGTCGAGCTTGCTCTATTCTTTAGTATCGTAGTAATACATATAAAAATCCCTTTTATAGTATACCTACTAGAGTCTTTAATAAGCTTCCTTCTTATCTTTGTAGCCTCTATCTTATTTATATACTAGTAGTGTGGGATTCGTAAAAATAGGTTATTCCTTAAGAGCTCGTTAGCCAGCGTGCTTAGCTTCTAGCCTAACGATATTGATCCTTCCTTATAGGAATAAGTAGTTATATGCTAGGTGGGTTTCGTCACCACACACCCAATATACTCCGTCTGCTAGTCGCTATTCCATATCTTTTACCTAGATCCTCTAGTCTATTAACTTTAGTGTATCCTATCTCATGACCTACTTTACCTAAGCTATCTTGGGAATGACTATATAATCCTCTTTATTAGCCTAACGGGCTTCTTTATAGAGATCTAAGTTACTAAGGTTATTAATTAGTTTTTCTATTAGCTATACTCTTAGCATCCTAATTTTAACTATTACTTACTTAACCTTATTCTTTAGGTAGTCTCTATAGAAGTGTCCTATTTTACTATATTAGAGATATACTTTATTATTGTAACACTTCTTACGTTCGTCTATAGATAGACCGTCCTAGTTCTTTCCTTATAGTTTCTAATTCTTAGTCTTTTCTTATACCTTGCTAGTTATAATAGTATTACTATCCTTATTAGTACGACTACGCTATTTTCTTATATTCGCTATATTAGGTTGGAATTATTCTTTTCGCTATCTATTTCGTTCCTATAGTCGGTTATTAATACGCGTGGCGAGCTTAATAAGCGCGTATAGTATCTCTAGCTTATTATAGTGTACTAGACTATCTTTAACGTTTTCCTTTAGATCTACTTCGAATACTATTCGAAGTGCTACATCATCCTAGTTAATCCTAGCCTAGAGTTGTTTAAACTCTACTATATACGTAGATATAGACGTGGTCTACTTTAGGCGCGTGATAGCTTTCTTAGCCTAGTTCTTAGCGTCTACTTCCCTAAAGATGCGTCCCATTTCTTCCTTAAAACCATCCTAACTAGCGAATATCTTCCTAGTTTCTTCCTTTATTCTACTTTACTTAATATTCTTTATGTAGTTATCTACATAAGGTTGCATCTAGTTTACTACTTTATCTTTTATATATATGCTAGCTATAAGGATCTTATTCTATTCCTTAGCCACTTTATTAAACTCGTAGTATAGGTTAATACTAGTTAGGAACGTTCGAAGCTCTACTCGGTTTCTATCGAATTTCTTGGGTGCCGCTATCTTAGGTTTCTTAATAGACTTTCTTTTATTTAGGGTGGCTATTAGCTAACTTATAAGCTAATTAATTATCTACTATATCTTAGCTATTTCCCTAGCTCTCGTCTAAGCCTCGCGTCTAAGATTTCGTAACTCCTCTAAGGGGCTTCCTACCTTAGGCTCGCCTTAGCCTGCTTCGCTTAGAGTAAATATGTCGTCGTCTATAGGTGGTACTATTAGTCTAACACCCTAGTTATTGTCGTAGGCTACGCTTAAGCGTAACATCGTTCTTAATCTTATTACGGACGCTATTGGTTAATCCTCTACTAAATCTAGATAGTGGTTAAAGTGTTACACGGGGTCTTAAGGTAATACTTCCCTAGTCTCAATCTAGATTAGGGCGAGCTAGTTTAACTAAGTATAACTATGCGATTGTTTAGCTAGAGGTTTAGGTGGAAAAGAGTTATAGATATAACCAAATAAATAATAATTAATTCTATACTAGAATAGAATAACTAAGTATTAATCTATATAAGAGAGAACTATAATAAGTTAACTATATAAGTATAATAAAAAAATCTAACCTATTCTTATACCTATTATATTCTACCCTAGTGCTCCCTATTCTCCCTTTATTATAGGAGCAGTGGAGATAACTCTCCTAAGCCCCCCGTGCTCTAGGAGCATAGCTCTTGGCGGGAGTATATATCACGTGACCTCAGCCCGCGATATCATTACCTTTGACGTGGACGTGGTTGGTCTTTAACCCCGTGTCACCCCGCGTCAAGGAGAGAATCCTTCTTGTTACTTGTACATATGCGTTCGTCTATTATACAGAAGAAGGAAGATAAGAGAGAAAAGAGAGTTCTATCGTACGAGCACCGCTTTTATACCTAGCGCCTCTAGTCCTCCTACTCTAGTCGTACGGAAGACTAGCTCATATATTTATCTAGTCACGTGGTAGAAGCACGTGACTCTCTCTAGGTAAGATATATAGGCGTAGCCTTTATAATACCCCCCTTTCTTACCTATACGAGATAGTCCTATTATTTTAGTCCTCACTATATAAGTTTAGCTACTTAAATAGTAGTTAGGTAGTGGTAGTGGTTTTTATTATGGTGAAGGCGGCGGCGTTTATAGCAACGCCCATCCGTATAGTATATAGCTTACTCCTTCCTTCTCTCCTCTTACTTCTCCATGCAGCTTCTCTTTCAACTCGCTCGTGCCGCTTTACTATTACTTCAACTTCTTCTCTTACTAATTTCAACTCCTTCCTATCTTATCTATCACTCTTCGTACGATACCTCCTAAGGCGCACCCCTAACTGCGGCCAGTGGGCTACTAGATAGGTTAACAGTTTACGCTTCTGCGCTATAGCACTATTAATGATACTCTCGACCAGGTGACGTAGTAGATATTCCTCCTCGCTCACTAGGCGCTCACTCATACGACCCTAGTGCTCTTCAACCCACACCTATTATCTAGGGCAATCTTAATATAGGCAACTACCAAGTTAGTATATTTTAACACCCGCGTGGCTAAAGAGCTACGCCGCGTCTTTACTACTACTCCTATACGTCCTCTCTTTCTTATCTTATCTAGACACAACTAATTAGTATAGGCTAAGTTACGCTATATCTTTGACTACTTCTACTATCCGAGAGGCAATTCTCCCTTTGATGCTATCTTTAGCCCTAGTCCTATAGACTATTCCCTATTATCGCTTATATAAGTATCACAGCATCCTAGATTCTCTCTAGCTGAGCTTCCTACCTTAAGGCTTTCCTTATTCACACCTATAGGGCGTTGAATATTAATTTCTATATAAATAACTACGCTACTATCTAGGCTAGTTAGAAGGACTTTACTACCTTTACTAGCTGTGTTTTAATTACTAGGGAATAGGGTAGTGCTTATAGTAACTATATTTAGTAGGATCATAGTGCTCGCTATATGTTTAGTTAAGAGGGAGGGCGTACTCATATAAGCTCTAAGCGTACTCTAGGTGAGGGTGCTAGTGGTGGTAAGCGTGGTCATGCGTCTCTCAGTGGCCCGCTAACCCGCTACTTATTAAGTAGTTGTCTCCATCCTCTTTTTAGGTGGCTAGAGGTTTCTATACGTAGTACGTGCTAGTAAACTAGTTCTCTAGAGCTTCTATATCCTTAACGAAGCCATATAGCTCCTAGGTAGCTTTTTAATAGCCTACCTATTAATTAGATACTTAAGTCCCCCTTTATATATTCTTTCGTCTATAATACTTTCTACTACCTATTTAAGATATTCTTTATTATTCTTATCTTATACGATAATTGCCGTGGGGTTACTATCGTCTATTTATTATAAAGGTAGTGGGTTATTTATTATAAGGCGTAGTTTATTATATAGTAAGTCTTAGTTTCCTATAGGACTACTAATTCCACCTAGTATAGGTCTCGTACGCGCGCTACTTAAATTTCCTACTTTTCTAATCTAGCTTTTTTACTTATTTGAGCTATACGTACGTCGCGTAAGTCTAGCTATACCTAGTCGCCTACTTTATAAGCTAGTGCTAGTTTATAGGACTTATTTACTTATTGTTCTTATTCTTATTAGGCGTACGTTATAGTAGATATAGCCTAGCTAGTAGCGTTGCTAATTGTATGGACAATCTCTTTATAGTTATATTTACGTCCTAATTTTCTATTACGTCTTAAGTCTAGGGGAATAGAAAGTTATAGTAACTATAGTGAAGAAAGAAAGGTAAAACTCCTATAGTGGTATTTATATAGGAGTTAAGTATAAGTTCTAGTAGTAGGTAGAGCTAGGCCTAGTTATCTTAATTATAGTTGTAAAAGATCCGTATAGTAGCTTTAATATTACTATTAGTACGCTCCGTAAGTCTATCTATCTAGGGGTAATAAGTAGTTAAAAGGTTTTATTTAATTCTTAGAAGTAGATAGATTTATTTCTATAGGGAGCTAGCGAATTAGAGACTATAGTTAGACGTAATCGACTAGGGAAAGCTATAGTATTAGTAAACTTCTCGTACGAAGGCCTAGGCGATATCTACTATCTTAATCTTATCTATTAGGATTAGTACGACGCCTTTACTTAGCTAGTTCTTAACTACTATTAAGTTTATTTTACCCTAAGAGTGTGGGAGTCTAGTGATAAAGTTAATAGTTAGGTGTTACTACGTATAGTTAGGTACTACTAGTAGTCTTAAGTAGCTATATTTTCTATTTCTCTATAGTATACTCTTCCTATAGAGGTCGTAGTTCCTTACGTATTAGTAGATATCGTCGCTTATTTTTAGCTAGTACTATTCTTAGGCGATTATTTAGTACGTTTCTTCTTATCCTAGGTGTCTAGTAAGTAGGGATAGGTAAGTAATCTAAATAATCCCTATTCGTAAAAGTTCTACGTCCAGCACCTAAATACGATTTCGCTAGTATAGTTTATCGTCTATATTAATTATATAATCGCCTAAAAAGACCGCTATCTTACGCGTATTAGGGAGGGAGCGTCTCCCTTCTTATATAACTACTCTAATTTCTTAGTAAGTATTATCTTCTTATATAGTATTTTCCTAATATTCTTATATTAGTATAGGTAAAGATAGGGCTTATAGTAAGGTCTTAGACACTAGAGAGGGAGTTGATAGGGGGCAACTATTATCTTGACTAAAAACCCTCCCCTAGCTACTAGTACTCCGCTCGCTAGTCTCTTCTCGTTCCGTAGTTAGGCTTCGTATAGGTATAACTAATAGACTGCTTTAGGCTTAGGCTAGGACTAGTATAATAAATTCGCAAGAGGCAAGGTGCTCGTCCAAATCGCCTTTTTCCATGTCTTAGTCGCGTCTTAACAAGGCGTCCACTCGTATATTCTCTTTCCCTAGGCGATAGTAGAGCTATATATTTAGGAAGCGGGCTAGCTTAAGGTTCTATCGTACGTGGCGTTCTAATAGTTTCTATTTATAGGTAAAGTATTTAAGATTCTTATAGTTAGTAATTACTTTAAACTCTTATATACTATGGAGTTCAGCGTCCTATTCTTTAAGATAGTAGATAACTGTAAGTAGTTCTTTATTGTAAATTAGGTAGTTTGCTTTATATACTAGTAGCTTATGTAAGAAGTAGGCTACTATACGCTAGATGCCTTTATTAACTTCTTATAGGAGAACCACTCCTATCGCTCGTCTAGATGAGTCGTACTCCACTCTTATCTACCTCTTAGAATTAAATACGATTAGTACTTCGTCTGAGAGAAAGGCTACTTTAAGAGTAGTAAAGCTTTCTTCCTATTCCTATCCCTAAGTAAACTTAGTATCTTTTCTAGTTAGCTATACGAGGGGTTCTACTAGTCTTAAGAAGTTAGGGATAAACTTATAGTAGAAGTTTACGAATTCTAAGAAGCCTCGTACGCTACGAATAGTCTAGAGGGGTTCCTAGTCCTAGATCGCCTTTATCTTTTCTAAATCTATTAAAACTCTATTACCTACTTTAAGAATAAAGCCTAGATATTTCGTACGTTATATATTAAAACTCGTACTTCTTTAATTCTAGCTACAGTCTAGCGGCTTAGAGGCGCTCTAACACTTATCGTACGTAAGCGTGATATTAAAAAAGAGAGCTATTAGTAAAGATTAAGATATTATCTAAGTAAGTAGAAATAAAGTCGTCTAGGAAGTCACGTAATATCTAATTTATATAACGTTAAAAGGTACTTAAGGTATTAGTGAGTCTAAAAGACGTAACTAGCTACTTATACGACCTAAATCTTATCTAAAAGGTAGTTATCTATTCTTATTCTTTAGTAATATAGATCTTATAGAAGGCGGCTATAATATTAAGCTTCGTATACTACTTAGCTTATCTAACTTAGTTAAGGGTTTCGCGAATAAGAGGAAGAGGGTAGTAGTTTTTTCTTATTAGCGTATTTAGTGCGCGGTAGTCTACGTAAAATCTTAGGCCGCCTCTAGGCTTTCGTATAAAGAGGATAGAGGAAGCTACTAGGGAGCTGCTAGCTCGTACGAACCCCTTCTTAAGAAGTTTATATAGAGTTTTCCTTAGAATAAGTAGCTCGTCTTTTAATATGCTGTATAGTAGGCTATACGGGACCTCTAGGAGCTTCCTATCTTTTAGTACGAGCTTAATCTAGTGGTCCACGTTTTTTCCTCTTAAAGGTGGGAGCTCTTCCCCCTCTTTTAGCGTAAATAGCTGAGCGTATAGTTAGAGATAAGAGAGAAGTACTTATTTTACGTCGTCTAGCGTAAGTGGTGTCTTTAGACGAAGTGCCTTTTTAATATCTTTTAAATTAGCCGCGAAGATTTAGACTTTCTATTATTACTTATTTCGTCGTACGTGTATTTAGAAAGTAGTAGCTAAGATAGCTACGTAACTAAGTTTCGCCTAGCTCTTCTCCGTGCTAGGAAGGGAAATCTAGTAGCGATTAAGATAAAGTCGTTGCTTTAACTTATCTATTATCCTATCTATATCTTTAAGCTATATTCGCTTAAGAATTATATTATAGTCGTACGTAGAAGGGATAATATAGGTAGCTACCTTATACTAAACGCCTCTTACATCTACTACGAGTTCCGTAATATCTCGTACAGAGCTCTTCTAACTACTAACTCCTTCAAGTTAGACTAGGGAAATTAGGAAACGCGGCAGGTTAAGTTCTCGTACGAGTTTATTATATACTATAGCGTACGTATAGCACCTATTATTAACTATCGTAGTAGCATTCTTTATACTATTTATGATTACGTCTATAGATATAGGTAGAGTAGATAATAATTATTAGAGTAGTACTTAGGGTAGTCGTACGGCTTAATTAACCTACTTTATTTGCCCTAGCTAGCGTTTTTAGGCTAGGGCTCTTCTTTTCTCTTATCTAAGTTTTCTTCTAGTAGGGAAACTACTATAATCTTTAGTTAGGAGATTAGTCTAGTCCTTTAGTTAGGTAGGGTGGCTTTACAGTTACGTACGAAGTGCTCTATCGACCTATAGCGTAAGTAGGCCCCCTCTTCTCTTCTTCGTATTAGTTGGGCTTAGGTTCCCTAGTGTTCACGAGTTATACGAGGCTTAATAGCCCTAATAGTTGGGACCTAATCCATAGTATTATTATTACTATGCCTAGCTAATAGAGTAGGTGCGGAGTACGAAGGTCGCCTAGCTAAAGGCTAATTAATTGCCTTTAAGTTCTCCTATATAACTCGCATTCTTTAGATAAAGTTATTATATATTTCATTCGCTAGCGGCTAGTGCCTAGCTTAGTAGCGTAGTAGGTTTTAGTTAAGCGAATTCTTTAGGTAGTTAATCTTCTAAGCGTCGTCTATATACGTTAGTCCTACTTCCTAGAACTTTAAATTAAAAATCTACGTATAGACTAGAAACTCGCTACGTCCTTACTTAGTTGTATAGAGGAATTAGAAAGCCTTTTATTTAATAGTTAGATCTTTGAAAAAGTAGTTAAGTTAGGCCTAAAGTTCTCCTAGAGTAGCTTGCCACGCGCTATCTATTATAGTAGTAATATACACCCGTATAGCGTTAAACGCTTAGCCCTTCGTACGCGTGACTATATAGTGTACTTTATAGTCTTTAGTTAGGTAGGCTTTGTGGTCTATGTAGAGTTTCGCCTATATATATGTTTTCTATTAGGTGTACTCCTTATAAGACCCCTTATTAAATATATCTATATCTAGGAGTCTAGGCTTCCTAAACTCTTGTATAGATAGTGTTGGCTCCTAAGTAAAAGTAGCGTTAGGCGTGGGGTATAGTCCGTGCGCGTCTAGCTGTAGGTCTAGAGCTAAAGTATCTCTAGTCCGCTATTACTCCTAAAGTGTGCGAATCTGCTCACTTATCGTACACATAGTATTATTAGTTTCTATTCTTTCGTTCGCCATCTAGGCGATAGTTTATTATAGGTAGTAGATATTAGCTACTAAATCCTCGTACGTTAGCTATTCTCTTAAGCCTTAATTATTATTAAATAGGAGCTCGTCTAAGTCTATTATACGTCGTCTGTTTTGGCTATACTAGTAGCTAGAGGGGGAGTTTCATTCTTAATTCTCTTATATTATATAAGAGAAGAGTGGGTATCATTACTTAATTCTTCCCCTTCGTATGGAGAGGGAGAGCTAGGTTTTAAGTAATAATCTTCCTTCTTATATTATAAGCGGAGAGGCCTAGCTAATGAGTATGCGTTCGTCTATTATATAGAAGAAGGAAGATAAGAGAGAAAAGAGAGTTCTATCGTACGAGCACCGCTTTTATACCTAGCGCCCTCTAGTCCTCCTACTCTAGTTGTACGGAAGACTAGCTTGTGTATTTGTCTAGTCACGTGGTAGAAGCACGTGACTCTCTCTAGGTAAGATATATGGGCGTAGCCCTTCACAGTATTAATATCTTCCTTCTATATATTTCTATTTATTTCTTATTATTAGGGAATATCTTTAAGTATCCCTAAGTATTAACTAAGGGTCTAACTTAGTATATTAGAGACCCTAATTAGGGTCCTATTTAGTACTAAAGTATTATAAACCCTAAGTATCTCCTAGTTTTCTATACTTAAAAGCTATTATTCTAATTTTCTCCTAGTTTCTTATATAGAATAGTATACATCTAGGGTCTAGATTATTAAGTTGGGGTGGTAGTATTGGAGTGATCGGTTTAGTTAACTTTTAGACTGAAGCATATTTCGACTGGATAAGCTGCATGTTACACGGGGTCTTAAGGTAATACTTCCCTAGTCTCGATCCGGGTTAGGGCGAGCTGGTTTAACTAAGTATAACCGTGCGATTATTTAGCTAGAGGTTTAGGTAGAAAAGAGTTATAGATATAACTAAATAAATAACAATTAATTCTATACTAGAATAGAATAACTAAGTATTAATCTATATAAGAGAGGAACTTATAATAAGTTAACTATAATAAGTATAATAATAAAATCTAACCTATTCTTATACCTATTATATTCTACCCTAGTGCTCCCTATTCTCCCTTTATTATAGGAGTAGTGGGAGCATAACTCTCCTAAGGCCCCCATACTCCAGGAGCATAGCTCTTGGTGGGAGTATATATCACGTGACCTTAAGCCCCGCGATAATCATTACCTTCTAATATAGATGTGGTTAGTCTTTAACCCTATATTACCCCGCGTTAAGGAGAGAATCCTTCTTATTACTTATAATATTATCCCCCCTCTTAGGCGTATCGTCCTAATACCCTAGGTTATCATTGTCCCGCGCCGACTCGTGAGGCGTGGGCTACATATAAGGTTAGTAGGCCCTAGGCTATTATATCTATCCCTTCCCTCTAGCCTTCCTAACTATGCCTAAGGTTCTATCTTCCGCTCGCGATACTATAATAACTTCGACTTAACGTCGCTAGGCTTAGTTTAATAAGATTTATTATTAGGGAAAAGAGATAACTTTCTACTATAAGCGCTATAAGAAGAAGAATCTTTGTTGCTTCGTAGATACTACGTCTAGATAGTACGCTAGTTATATTACTATAAAGGCTAAGTGTAGCTTATTTATAACTAAAGAAGAGTGGGAAAAGATAAAGGTTAAGAAGCGTTAAAAGCGTATTAAGCTTGCTTATTCTAAGGAATAGACCACGCGACTCCATCGCGAGCTCCTAGAGGTTGAGGAGCGAGAGCGAGCGTACGCTAATCGAGATTACGCCATTCTAAGTCTCTAGAATTGTAAGAAAGAGGAGGCTAAGGGGAGTTCTACCCCTAGTATAGGTTTTTTGACAACTAAACCATCGCTACCTATATAGTTAACTAACCTAGGCTAGTTATAGGCTAATTATTCCTCTTCTTATAACCCTTTCTTATCTTTTAATTACTTTCTTTCCTATAAGAATCTAGTTCTCGCTTCTTTAGATACTTCTAATAGTACTTACGTACTAGTAACTTATAGTTTATTAGGTTTCCTTTAGGTTCCTAAGTGTTATAGCTTTCTAGCTATCCTTACTACTTAACTAAGTACTTCCACTAACTACTAATTTTCCGTAGGTCCTTAATTTCCTTAACTACGTACTTGTCGTCCTCGAGCTCTATATCTTCCACTAGCTTGGCGTTTTAGGGTACTAGTTCTAATAGTTTCTTATAGAAAACGTTATATATACGTATACCTACTAGTAGCCATAGTTTATAGTTTACTAGGCCTATCGTCTCTAGAATTTCGAAAGGTCCTAATTAGAGATTATCTAGTTTCTTATATAGCCGTTTAGTCTTTAAATTTTATTATAATAAGAAGACTTTATCCTCCTTTTTAAAGGTTAGTCTCTTAATTCTTTACTTATTTATAGCTTTAGACGTCGTAAGGTTCCTATAAGTGATATTCTTACTTAATTCTTCGTGTAATTCGCGTATTAGTTAAGCTTTATCCTCTACTCTAACTGCGATGCTTTTAACGTCTTTTAGATCTTAATAAGTAACTAGCTTATATCCGTAGTTTATATAGTGTGGCGAGTACTTTATAGTTGCCAATCTTATGCTATTATATGCTAATTATGCTCTTGGTAGGAGTTTAACCTAGTTATCCTATAGCTTATTAACGTATAATTATAAGTATTGTTCTAGCGTTTAGTTCGTACGTTCTATTTATCTATTAGTTTTAGGGTAGAAGCTTATTAAAAGCTTTCTCTTCGTCCCTAATTTCGCTAAGAATATTAACTAATACTTTAATATAAATAGCTTATCTCTATCTATTATAAATTCTATTAGTATTCTATACTCTAATACGAGTGCTTTATCAACTTTATATATATATTCTTCTACTATAATTATTTTTCTATTAGTATGAACTTTACTCCTTTAGTTAATTAGCATATGATTACTAGGATTATATTATAAAGTCATCCGGACCTAGATTCAACTAATTTTAAGAGCTTTATAATGAAGTCTATCGTAATACTAGTCTATAGTTATGTTAATAGTGGTAAGAATTATAGAAGGCTGTAGGGCTTATATCTTTTAGGTTTATTCTAGTGACAAGCTATATAGTTGCCTAGTATCTCCCTCACCTTTACTCGCAAGCGTGGTATTTCGAACGCCTTATTTAGTCGCCTAACTATCTTATCTACACCTATATATCTATATTCTAGAGACTTATATAGTTCTTTAATAAGTTCCTTTTCTATATTTATTAGGACGAAGGGTCTCTTCCTATTAATAGGATCCCCTCTTTTAAAATAGTATCTTAAGGGACTTTCTTCCCTATTTTCGTAGGCTTTACGTTGCTATTGCTATATTAACGTTTCCACCTACTTAGCCACCTTAGCTACTCTAGCTAGTTCTAGCTAGTTATACTTTAATATGCTATTAGGCATCTTCTTAAATATCGCGTCGTGGGGTTCTAAATAACCTTCATCAACGTAATTAGATCTTCGGCTTAGAGCGTCTACTACTATATTAAGTAATCCTACGCGATATATGATTCTAAAATTAAACTAAGCTAATATCTTAGTATATCGTACTTATTATTAGTTGAGTTTCTTAGTTATTATAAAACTTACTAAGTTCTAGTAATTAGTAAACACCTTAATTATGTCTAGAAGACCTAATAGGTATACTTCCTATTATTTAAAGGTATTAACTACTCCTAGTAGCTCCTTATCATAAACATCGTAGTTAAGTTCTACTCCTAAGAACTTCCTTAAATAGTAGAATACTAGTCTCTATTTTCTATCTATATATAGCTATAAGAGTACAGCTCTAAGTGTATAGTCTAAGGCGTTAGTCTCGACCCTCGTTTTCTATGTGGGATCGTATATCTCTAGTATAGGTGCGGTAAGGAATATTTACTTAATTCATTTAAAAGCCTTTTAATATTCCTTCTTCTATTAGAATTCTACTTTCTTCTTTATAATTTCTAAGAGAGGTGTAGTAATCTTTAAGTAATCCTTAATAAACTTCTAATAATAATTAGTAAATCCTAAGAAAGATTACACGTTCTTAACTATTTTAGGAATTAGCTATTCCTATATAGCTACGATTTCTTTAGGTTTATCTTAATTCCCTCTATAGATATAATAAAGCCTAGGAATTCTATTTCTTTCTTATAGAATTCGCACTTCCCTAGCTATAGGTATAGCTTATATTCCTTAAGCTTCCTAAGTACTTTCTTAATATGTTTGATATATTCTTCGAGTGATCCTCTAGAGTATACTAGTACATTATCTAGATACGCTATTGCGAAGACTCTAAGGTATTTATTAAGTGCGTTATTAATAACTAATTAAAAGGTTGCTAGCGTATTTATTAAACTAAATAGTATAACTATATACTTAAATAGTCTATATTTCGTTTTAAACGCTATTTTCTACTTATCACCTTCTTAATCCTAATCTAGTAAAATCCTTCTTAGATATTAAACTTCGTAAACCACTTAGCTCCTTAGAGTCGATCTATAAGCTCTAATATTAGTGGTAAGGGATATTAATTCTTCCTTATACTTGCGTTCAACCTTCAGTAGTCGACATATAGTCGCCACTTTCTATTAGGCTTCTTTACGAATAGTATTAGTGAGGCTATTAGACCATTTCTAGGTCTAATAAATCCCTTCTTTAAATTCTTATGGAGGTATTCCCTAAGCTTAGTATTATACTTAGGCGCTATAGGATATATTCCTCCTGGCGTAACTTAGCTCCTTCCTCTAGGTCGATCGCGTAATTCTAATCCTAGTGTTCAGCTAAGTCTATAGCTTCGTTTTCCTTAAATAGTTCTCTAAATTCTTCTATTTAGTATTCTTCTAGTATATCTAATAATATAGGTTTATCTTTACCGTCTATTATTAGCCTATCTATAGGTAAGAGTCCGTCCTTCTTAGGCGCGACTCGTTTTAACTAAATAACTCCTATCTATTAAGGGTCCTTCGCATAGATTCTCGCAATCTTATATAGTAAGATCTTACTAAATCTCCTATCCTAAGTTGTGTACTAATTCTCTAGGCGTATCTCTTTCCGTACTCTAGTAACCTTGCGCGCAGGTTCTTGGCTGAGTATTATCTACTTTTACTAATCGATAGCTAGGTTATAGGTATCTAGCTAGTCATAACTAATTAATATATCTTCTTCTCTAAGATCTATAATATTAATATTTATTTAACTTTTTATATTAGCTACTATTATAGGTACTAACTCTATTTCTAGTCTTATCACGCCGTTCCTATATAACGTTAGGCTATCGTCGGCTAATACCACTCATATTGTTCTTTTCTTGGCTTAATAGGGTATATCGTATTTCTTAATCGCTTTTAGCGATATTACTATTCTAGCTATACCACTATCTATTATAGCCTATAGCTTATAACCTACTACGTACATGGTCGTAACTAGCCTTAGTTCGCGGCCTCCAGCGTTACGTACTTCTCTAAGGGTCGTTTTAGGACTACCTTCACTAGCGTGACCCTATCTCTAGTGGCATCCTAGTTTTTTAGTCTAGAGATTTGTCCTTTCTCTAACTTCTTCTTTAAGTGTTCTCTATAGTTCTAGTCGGCTTATCGTTTAGCTTCGTTATAGACTAGATAGGCGTCCCTATAGTATAATTTCTAATCTAAGTGCCTATATAACACTAGCTCTAGTATATTATCTATCTATATCGCTTTCTTTCCTAATTCTCTAGTCGATTTCGACTATAGGAAATATCCTTAGTTGGCCTTTACATCAAAGTGTGTTATACACTAATCGTCTAAGCAATAGGTCTAATGTAGATTCCTATGGGGTATTATCTCTTCTAGTGTCTCTAGTGAGAGGATCTATCTTTCTGTAGTTCCGTGCATCCTATAACTGGGTATGCGACACTCCTTGGCCGCTATCGTATTGTATAGGTGGTGGCTTGCCTGTCTTACCGCGGTTCGCTATTCTCTATAGAACTAGCATTTCTCTATATAGTTGATCTATACTAAGTGTTTATATGCTTTTTAATAATCTTCCTTATAGATATAGTAATCTAAAATAGGATAGTTATCTACCCATAAATGCGCGTAGTAGTAATTATTCTCGTCGAGCTTGCTCCATTCTTTGGCATCGTAGTGATATATATAAAAATCCCTTTTATAGTATGCCTACTAGAGTCTTTAATAAGCTTCCTCCTTATCTTTATAGCCTCTATCTTGTTTATATACTAGTAGTGTGGGATCCATAAAGATAGGTTGTTCCTTAAGAGCTTATTAGCCAGCGTGCTTAGCTTCTAGCCTAACGATGTTGATCCTTCCTTGCGGGAATAAGTAGTTATATGCTAGGTGGGTTTCGTCACTACACACTTAATATACTCCGTCTGCTAGTCGCTATTCTATATCTTTTATCTAGATCCTCTAGTCTGTTAACTTTAGTGTATCCTATCTCATGACCTACTCTACCTAAGCTGTCTCGGGAATGACTATATAATCCTCTTCGTCAGCCTGATGGGCTTCTTTATAGAGATCTAAGTTACTAAGGTTATTAATTAGTTTTTCTATTAGCCGTACTCTTAGCATCCTAATTTTAACTATTGCTTACTTAACCTTATTCTTTAGGTAGTCTCTATGGAAGTGTCCTACTTCGCTATATTAGAGATATGCTTTATTATTATAACGCTTCTTACATTCGTCCGTAGATAGACTATCCTAGTTCTTTCCTTATAGTTTCTAATTCTTAGTCTTTTCTTATATCTTACTAGTTATAATAGTGTCACTATCCTTATTAGTATAACTACGCTATTTCCTTATATTCGCCGTATTAGGTTAGAATTATTCTTTTCACTATCTATTTTATTCCTATAGTCAGTTATTAATACGCGTAGCGAGCTTAATAAGCGTATATAGTATCTCTAGCTTATTATAGTGTACTAGACCGTCTTTAACGTTTTCCTTTAGACCTACTTTAAATACCATTCGAAGTGCTATATTATCCTAGTTAATTCTAGCCTAGAGTTGTTTAAACTCTGCCGTGTACGTGGATACGGACGTGGTCTACTTTAGGCATGTAATAGCTTTCTTAGCCTAGTTCTTAGCGTCTACTTCCCTAAAGATGCGTCCTATTTCTTCCTTAAAACTATCCTAACTAGCGAATATCTTCCTAGTTTCTTCCTTTATTCTACTTTACTTAATATTCTTTATATAGTCGTCTATATAAGGTTATATCTAGTTTACTACTTTATCTTTTATATATATGCTAGCTATAAGAATCTTGTCCTATTCCTTAGCCACTTCGTTGAACTCATAGTATAGGTTAATACTAGTTAGGAATGTTCGAAGCTCTACTTAGTTTCTATTAAATTTCTT
The DNA here is from genome assembly GCA_000817285.1 of Curvularia papendorfii. Taxonomy (NCBI): domain Eukaryota; kingdom Fungi; phylum Ascomycota; class Dothideomycetes; order Pleosporales; family Pleosporaceae; genus Curvularia; species Curvularia papendorfii. The sequence continues at coordinate 38,187 of JXCC01000193.1, forward strand.
AGATACCACTATCTTAGGTTTCTTAATAGACTTTCTTTTATTTAGGGTGGCTATTAGCTAACTTATAAGCTAATTAATTATCTACTACATTTTAGCTATTTCCCTAGCTCTCGTCTAAGCCTCGCGTCTAAGATTTTATAACTCCTCTAAGGGGCTTCCTACCTTAGGCTCACCTTAGCCTACTTCGCTTAGGGTGAATATATCGTCGTCTATAGGTAGTACTATTAGTTCAACACCCTAGTTATTGTTGTAGGCTACGCTTAAGCGTGATATTATTCTTAATCTTATTATAGACGCTATTAGTTAATCCTCTACTAAATCTAGATAGTGGTTAAAGTGTTACACAGGGTCTTAAGGTAATACTTCCCTAGTCTCGATCTAGGTTAGGGCGAGCTAGTTTAACTAAGTATAACTGTGCGATTATTTAGCTAAAGGTTTAGGTGGAAAAGAGTTATAGATATAACTAAATAAATAACAATTAATTCTATACTAGGATAGAATAACTAAGTATTAATCTATATAAGAGAGGAACTTATAATAAGTTAACTATAACGAGTGTAATAATAAAATCTAACCTATTCTTATACCTATCGTGTTCTACCCTAGTGCTCCCTATTCTCCCTTCATTATAGGAGTAGTAGGAGCATAACTCTCCTAAGGCCCCCCATACTCTAGGAGCATGGCTCTTGGCGGGAGCACATATCACGTGACCTCAAGCCCTGCGATAATCATTACCTTCTGACGTGGACGTGGTTGGTCTTTAACCCCGTGTCACCCCGCGTCAAGGAGAGAATCCTTCTTGTTACTTGTAACACTGCATCGTATTGCTTAGCTCAAGCTGTCTGAGTTTTCTATCTGAAGATTTTTAAATGCCTAACTTTTTAGTGTTTAGACTAGGTAGATTCTTTAGTTTAATTCTTTCCACTAAATTTAGGCTTATTATAATTTTAGCGTTCTACGCTTTTTTCTTATAGTAATTCTAATACTAGTATTCTATTTCGTAAATTTCTATTTAGTCTTAGGCATCTTCTCGCCACTCTACTACTACTGCTAGGTAAGATATAGCTCTAAACTAAGTAATATCTAGGTCTTTTATCTAATTATACCACCTCTAGTGAAAGACTATCCTTAGGTATATAATTAGCTACTACCTAATAGTATAACGTCTTACTTATTTACTATAGTATATAGTCCTCTAGTTACGCTAGCGTCTTAGTTGCTAGGCTACTAGGTATATTAAGTCTATTTTAGCCTAATTAAACTCTTCCTCTTTTAGTTAAGTTAAGCTACTACTTAGCTATCCTTATCCTTTATAGTAACTATGATAGTAATAATAGTAATCTCCTATTATATCTTATATATTTCTTTAATATTATAGTAAGTCTTATATCCTTTTAGATTAGATTAAATTAGATTAGACGCGCTATTATATCTTATTTACCATCTTATCCTTTATTTACTTCTTATTAATATTAAAACTAACTAATTGTAGCCTCCTAAAACTAGTAAGGGTAAGGGCAAGGCTAAGTCTACTTCTAGTAAGAATAAGCGTAGCTAGGTATCCCTTTAATCTAATAGAGATTCTAAGTCGCCTAAGCCTACTCTACCTTCTAAACCTAAGCTTAAGCGCGCTAAACGTTATCCAATTCCTTGCTATAAATGCGCAAAGGCTGCTCTTCGTAGGCTAATTACTAGCAACTACTATAATCGTGCTAAGGGCAAGAGCGGTCGTTGTACGTACTACTATTACGAACCAAGACAAGAAGAAAGGGACAGCCTGAAGATATGGGAATGAAGAAGGAAGGAGCCCATAACACGGCCACACAGGAATATAAGCAGCGCACACTAATAACGCTAAAGCGCCCCGCGTCCTATAGTCTTAGCAGAACGCTACTATAAGATAAGTCACGTGTGTCCTATAGATCCTACGATGTCTCACGAAGTTTTATACATAGAATAATGTCGAACGTATAGAATAATATAGAATATAGGATATTTATTAAGTATATAGTCTAGATATCGGACCCTTATAGCTTAATATATTTAACCTAAGTTATAAGTATAAGTATAATATATAAGTTACTTAAGAAACCTTTATTTATACGCACTACTACTTTATCCGCGAAAACTAACCTCTAGAGTTCTTAACGCCTAAAGCCTTATACTACTTCTACTTAAGACTCTTACTCTTAATATTTTAAATACCCTTAAGATAAGCGATATTACTATAAACACTCCTAATACTTCTTAGGCTAGAGGATCTATTAATATTAGTAATAAGCCCGACTTATACTATAGGGACCGTAATAAGCTTAAAGCTTAGATCCTTTAGGTTAACTGTTACTTCCACCTCTAGAGAGATAGGATTAAAGACGAAAATAAGATCGTCTTAGCCTCCACCTACTTTAGAGATAACGTAGAAAAATAGGCTAACCCTATCATCTAACGTATATATAGACGACTCTATTACTAACACTAATAATACTACCCTAGTTAAGGATTAGGATAAGTTTAAGGCTTAAATATAATAAAACTTCTCGCTATTTAAGGAATTAGTTATTATAGAATAGAAAATCTAGAATTTATATTAAACTTATTCTACTACTAATTATATAATACTCTTCTAGTAGTACGCTACTAGAATTAATTAGGATAATAACGCCCTTATATATATATATAAGCAAGGCTTAAAACCTACTATATATAAGGAGCTTATAAGATTAAACGTAGTAATTATAACTCTTATAGAACTATAAACTAAAGTAGTTAGACTTAATAATAAGCTATATAAGCTTATATTAGAGGAACGACACTTTAGTAAGGGAACGTATACGAAGAGAACTTAGAATAAACGGCTACGCTATTAATAGTATTAGCGCCGCTTTAACCCTAATATAGGAAAACGACAAGGCTATACCCCTAGGACCCTAGGAGCCTACTAAGGATATAGTGTAGAACCTATATACTTAGATAATATTAATAAAGGTAAAGGACTAGGTAAACCCTATAAATAGTATAAGAATAAAAAGAAGTTTAACTACTACGCCTATAGTAAGGAAGGCTATATAGCACGTAATTATTAAAGTAAGGATACTAATAAGGTTAAATAATAGCTTAATATACTTAGAAGAAACTTAGAACTTAATAATAATAAAAAATAGAATATTATCTATTAACTAAAGATTATAATACCTAAAAAAGAATAACTCTTTAAGGGATTTAAAGATATTATTATTATAGCCCTAGAAACGCTAGATAAAGAAATAGATTAAGAACCTTAAAGTAATAAGGAATACGAGACACCTAATAAAGAGGAAGAACCTTAGAAGGGTAATACTAAGTATAAGAAGATAGTATAATTTAAAGAAAATTATTAGCCACCTATACTATATAAAAGCGTATTATTATAATCTAAGGAACTCTATAACTAAGATAACCCTTAATATATTAAAATAATAATTAACTAACTAGAACGACTACTTAGTAGGAACGATATTAAATATAATTATAACTAGCTAGGAGTACTACTTATAATATATTTAGACCTATAGAACCTATAATTAGATATTAACTTCTATAAAATTAAAACTAAAGAATTCCTACTATCCTATATATATATTACTACTAACGTTAAACGAACTTAAAGGAAATACTATACTAGTTAAGAAATTAAAGAAACCCTAATAGGCTAAGCGAGTACTATACTAATTAGACGCGCGATAATTAGTATAGACTTAGTCTATATTAGTATAATATAAGAAATAAGAAGTACACCCTTATCTACTAGATAGGACATACTTTATAGCTACTACCTAACGCACTACAACGTTAAATAAAATTTAGAATAGGACCTAAGCTACGTAACTAGATACCCTATATATAGAAAATAATAGTTAGGATACATAAATATAGAATACCTAAGACACCTATAGATAAACGCGTATAAGTATAGTTTCTAGAATAAAATAGCCTAAAGGAAGTAGTAGATAGATAAACTACCTATACCCTTTAAATAAGAAAGGAATGAAATAAGTATATAATTAACTATTATAGTATATATACTTAGTAGAAAATATAATAAATATTAGGAAGAAAAGGACTCTAATAGATTTATTAAGTTATAGTCTTTTTTAGGCTAGCGCTATAAGAGTACGGCCTCTCTAGGGAAATTAACTTAGTAAACTCCCTAGGATTAATTAAGCTTATAGTAAAGCTTAATAGAATATAGATATAGGTATTAGTAGACTTAGAATTATAGGCAAACTACGTTTTTAGCGTACTGCTATAGAACTAAGCTAGACTTAAGATGTAGTAGAAATAAGAGCTATACCTACTATATATTACGCTAGCGGCGAACTAATACTAAATAGAAATAAAATTATAGATAAGGATTATATAAGTAATACTTAGTATCTAGAAGTATAAGGAGAAGATAGACCTAGATGTTCTTAGAGTAGCTATCTACGACGTTATACTAGGGCTCCTATAGCTATGAGAACACAACCCATAGATCGACTAGACGTCGAAGGTGTTTCAATTTAAGTGCTATAGAGTAGGCGTAACTATAAGCTAACCTACGTATTAGTAGAGTTTAATAGTAGATAAAAGTAATATTACTAAGTAGTGTAATAACGTAGAAATACGAGCGTACTTAAAAGGTAGTTCCTAGAGTAGAAAGCTAAACTTAGTAGATACTAAAACTAGGCTAATAGATTATAAAGCTAGAGAAAAGGAGAAAAGCGTAACTCTAAGAATCTCTAAACTATATAAGAAATTCGAATACTTATTTTAGGAAGTAATAGGCGAATAAGCCTTACTAAAATATTAAAGTTAGGACTATAAAATAAAACTCTAAGAAAAGAAAGAACCTACTTTTAGCCTAATCTATAAACTTATAGAACGAGAACTTAAAGTCTTATAGGACTATTTAGAAATAAACCTAGCTAAAGGCTATATATAAGAATTAATATCACTAGTAGGATACCCTATTATATTCATACTAAAGAAAGATGGAACTAATCGACTATATATCGACTATAGATAACTAAATAATATTACTATTAAGGATTAATACCTACTACCTAATATTAAGGAACTTAGGGATTAACTAGGAAATGCTAAAATCTTTATAGCACTCGACCTTAGAGAGGGATACTATCTTATTAGAATCGTAGAAGGTGAAGAATAGAAAATAGTATTTAGAACACGCTATAGATATTTTAAATATATAGTTATACTATTTAGACTTACGAACGTATTAGCTATATTTTAGAGACTTATTAACAACGTCCTTAGGAAATACTTAGATATATTCGTTATCACCTATCTAGATAATATTCTAGTATACTCTAATAATAAAGAAGAATATAAGGAATACGTTAGAAAAGTCCTAGAGGCCCTAGAATAGTATAACCTATAACTTAAACTAAAGAAGTGTGAATTTTATAAAACCTAAGTTAACTTTCTAGGCTACACTATAAGTAATATAGGAGTATAAATAAGTAAGGATAAGATTAAAGCTATCCTAAATTAGCTAAAACTAGAATTAGTTAAAGACGTATAATTCTTTCTAGGATTTATAAACTTTAACTAAATATTTATTAAGAATTACTCTAAGATTATAATAGGACTTATAGAATTTACGTTTAAGAAATATAAATACGAAAACTTTAGATAGAGCTATAAAGCGGACGCTACTTTTAAGAAGCTTAAGGAAGTATATATAATACCACCCTACTTTACTATATTTATTCTAGAAGTACCTATAAAAATAGAAAATAGATATATTAGACCTAGCCTTAGGAGGGTATACTAGTATCTATATTAACGATAAATAGCACCTAGTTATATACTATTCTAGGAAGTTTAAAGGACTAGAAAAATAATATA